>JAOEHQ010020563.1:0-14600 GCA_025447715.1 Asclepias incarnata
TGATCCAGAGAAACGTGTGGTTTCTGAACCCATTGAGATGACCCAAGAATTTCGCTATTTCGATTCTGCTAGTCCTTAATAAAAGAGGAGACTCAGGCGGGTGATAAAATCAAGTGAATTGACGGGAACTTGCTAGATATAAAGGGCCGATAAACAGAACCTGTCTTGGCGGCTCAAGATTCTGTGGAAGCTTGGGCAATGATACTTCTTAAGCAATAAAAGAACGTGAGTTACATAATAATATAGATTGGCAATTAATAAGCTCCAAAGATTATAACTCGGAGAATCCTTCAAAGTGTTATTCTAAAAGTGACTTCTTTAAAGTTGTTGAATGTTCTTAAGTTAGCAAATCTGAAGCCAAATCTTTTAGATGAACTTTTTTTGTGTGTTCATAGATCAAGAAATTTATCATAGTTAGTGTGTCGGTCACAATCACAATGAGTATCACGTTCTGTTGGAGAGTTCAATAACTACAGTTCTCGATTTCTTGGAAAATTTGAGGCACTGTAATTCATTAAAACATAAAATTTTCTCAACTGCATTCCATCTGTATTCACTGTTCTTACTCTCTTTTACTAATGATGAAGTGCCATATTTTCAGAGCTTTGATGCATATTACAGATGGGCTAGCAGTGCCCGTCTAGCCCGTCTGGTCACAAAAATAAGGGTGCCACTTCTCTGCATCAACGCTCCTGTCTGCATTAACTTTTCGTTATTCTTGTCATACTTAAACTTAATTAGGATTGCTAATGGGCAACCCAATTCAACAAAAGGACTAAGTTCCATATATTGTTTTCCTGCAGTTACATGATTCATTATGAATGGGCTTGTATTTTTGTAGACATAGGTGAGTTTCGAGATCTCCATCAAACCTGACTAAGGGTATTACAATTAAGTTATCAACTAAACTTAGACCCAATGTTGTCTTGCTTTTAGTAATCTTGAAGCTGTATCTGTATTTTTTGTTTGATTAGGTGCTGACGGACTTTGCGGTTAGCTACCTGCTTCTTAAAGAGGTACATGGTTTCCTTCTGGTCAACCCATCAAGGATTACATCCGCTAAATTGGTGCTTCTTATAAAGGCAATTAATCAGTTTCCTTCTATTTTTCTTCACTAGAGTTGGACATCGACACCCATTTACATTGGTTTCCCTTTAATATGAAGTAAATATTTTCAGGATACTATTGAGTCTTTATGATATATATTTTAAAAAATGAAGTGGTTATCGTAATATTGTCCTTCGACATTACAAAAACTACTGTTAGAATATTGATTTTTCGAAAAAAGCCCTTAAATATGAAGGCTGCGATGTCATGACTTTTAAATTGTTCAATCTCTTTCATTTTTAGTCAACCTTTATTTTTTTTTATTTTTTTTTAATATGAAGACCCGTTAGCAATTAGTTATAGTTATGGAAATATCAAGCCCTTAAATATGAAGACCCGTTAGTAATTAGTTATAAACTCAAATTGACCAATTTTGACATATTGAGAATTATATGTTAGTTATTACAGGAAACAAGGACGAGGAGTTGACTGATCCCAACTGCATTCAAAGAATTCAGGTTGGAGCAACTTAAAACTGCCACATCTCTAGGCTGATGTTGTTCATGCTGAGCCGACCAAACAACGTTCAAGATCCGTTTGTTTATGCCATCTGTGTCTAAATCTGTTTATATTTCATTGTTTGTTTAATTTTAAAATTTTAATGGTCATCTGTATTGCAGAGATTAGGGGCAGTGGTATGAGCCATTTCTCATAATCTTGCATAATTTGGTTAGTTTTTGTTTTTCCTCTATTAAAATTTCGCAAAAGCTTTGATCTTATTTCCCCATTGTAGTATCTATGTCTTGTAATTTTAATTTGCTCTGTATTGAATATAGTCCTCTGGTTTTCTTATACTTATCTATACTAAATGTATTTAGTGAAGATAATGTTTTATTATGTAATATCAATACTTTTCTATACTAAAAGTACTTTTCTATATTCCATATGTGCTTTTATTTTGTAATATGTAATGTATAATAGCTGGTCATTAGTTATTACATTCCATTAGTATATAACTAAATGCGTTACTTTTCTATATTCCATATGTTGTTTTATTTGTAGTATGTAATGTATAATAGTTGGTCATTAGTTATTACATTTCATTAATATATAAAAAAAATGTGTTACATGTTAATTAAATAGTACATATAGCTCACATTGGAACCATATATGCAGGTGAGTACAATTATCTTTGAAACCTTGAAACTAATTTGTAGTGAACTACCTACCAGTCCTGTAAACAAAAGTCAAAGACTACGAAGGTATCTTTTTCTTTATAAATTTGTACCTTCATAACCACTTTACAACATTTGCTTAACATTCAACTCAGATTTCAAGTTCAAGAATTAGTAGGCAAAATGTTGTAGCTAGGTTGAAGGCTTGAAGCTAAAGAACAAGCAGGTTTTTTTTTTTATCTCCAAATTCTGCTTTGTCTTTCTTTGTTTCATTGGTTAACATTTGTTGAAGTTAATTTATTATGGAATTTATTGTATTTCTTGGTGTGTTGATTTGGTCAAAAATATATTCATGTCTAATGATATTATTTGTCTAAACATATGCTCAGGTCATTTTATGGTGATCTTTTGTGTTGGCTATTAGATGATTTTGTTTTATTTATTTTATTTTATTAGCTGGCAAAAAGTTATACTTTTTACGTTTTTTTTTCTTCTTCTGGACAGGACGCTTTTTACGTTTGACATTTCTATTTTTTACTACCCATACGAATCATTCCATTTTTTACTAAATAAATACTTTTTAAATATGCTATAGAAAACCTTTATTAGTTTTGTATATAAAGAATTAGAGACCATTATAATACTTAAAACGAAATATATCAAACTCATTATCACATTTTTTGATTCACTTGAACACGGTTGAAGGTTAAAGCTTGATTTTGGCATGAAAGCCCCCAAAACAGTTTCGAAATAAAACTTGCAAGTTCTTGCATGATCTTTTAATTTTTTTATATGGTCATGATCATATATTGCAATTGACCCCTCATTTGTCTAATATGAATTTGTTTGTGTGATGTAGCTCGGGAGATGGGTTATGGCTTATGAATCAGCCGGACAGTTACAGAATTCAAGTTCAGGAAATTTTGGGCATGTCTATAAAGGGCAATTCAATGAGCGGACATATGTACCTTGATGGTGGTTCCGACGGAGGAGAAAGACAGTTGTAGACTAAAGTTGAGATGATCAGCTTAGCATTATATCGTAACTTGCTCAGATCATTTTTCTATTGTTATATGCTGGTATATTATCAGATAGTTTGTTTTTAAATATTGTCTTTTGTATTTGAGTAGCATTGTATAAATACAGTTTATATTCTTTGAATTCTTTCTTCTGCCGCCGCACCGCGTGGGCCTAAATCTAGTATATATATATATATATATATATATATATTTCATGTATCTGGTGTTTTCTATTTAACTATGTATGCTCAATGTATGTTAGTCACAACAAACAAATGCAAAGTAATGAGATTTTCATTCTGAATTCTTCAAATGACTTAATCAATGAGAGCTGAATACGCCAATTTGCAGGTAGTGGCCAATCTGGTTCAACTCTCTTTTAGAAGAATTTGATTCTCAAACAGTCAAGCATACATTGAGAATAGAGTTTGATCGTAACATAGTTAGACGTCTATCTATACCTCTTACTCTTAAATAACCTAATCCTTATATCTCTTTGTTAGCAATCACAAAACTATGTTGCTCATTTGTCAAAACCTTATCTTTCAGGTGAAAGTTTCTACAGAGAGTTGTATGTGCCTTGCCTTTGGATGTCACCCATGTGATTGCAGTAGCTCTTCAGCTTCTAGAAGATGCTCCCAGGACCAACCAAGAAAAAATGAAGCTTATTTTTTTTTTGATGTTGCTTTGCTTTCAGACCTGTATTACATTAGATGCTTTTGATAATCAAAATAGTATTCTCTAAGATTATTTGTTGCCGTACTTATTAATTAGTCAAGGAAAGTTAGAATTGGAATGTTGTTGTTGTTGTAGCTGCTGTTGCCGTTAGTGGGCACATACCGTTACGAGGGAAATGAAGTGAACATGACTCTTGCCAAAACCGAAGCCAAGTTGCTCAACCAGAAAATTTGTGACAAATGTAACAATGATGATGATCTTATCAGAATCCTCGCCACGAGAAGCAAAGTACAGATCAATGCAACACTCAACCAATACAAGAATCAGTTTGGAAAAGATATCAACAAGGTACGACTACAAAACTGTCTACCATGTAGTAAAGGTGTGTTTGGATTTGCATTTAAGAACTCTGCATTGGCCCGTTTGCCTACATTTGATCATATAGTTGTCAGATATCATATAATCACTTACAAATCATAAATCAGTCGCCACTCGCCACCTTAGAGAGAATCAAATCTTGAAAGATCGTTCTAACTATTTTCTTATGCAGGATTTGAAAGAAGATTCAAAGGACGAGTACCTTTCATTACTGAGAGCGACCATCAAGTGCTTAACATACCCTGAGAAGTACTTTGAGAAGGTAATTAGGCTATCAATCAACAAAACTGGAACGGACGAGGGTGCACTTATTGGGATATAAACTAAATATAGGGGTCTTGGTGTAGTTATTAGGAAGTATATATGTAATATTGTAAATAAGTTGGCAGTTAAGAGTCCTAATGGACATGTCGTTTAGAATGGACCGGTACCATTGTATAGTAGTTATACCGGTTAGAAAAGTATATATAGGGAACAAGTGTCTGTAATTTACTATGAACAACATATTGCAAATATCAAATATTATAGCAAAGTTTACGTATCTGTGATTTTGTTCATCATTGCAAGTTTAATTCCAACATTTGGCATCAGAGCCAAGATTAACCGATCCAAGGGAAGATTGTTGAAATCAACAGGAAAAAGAAAGGGGCTTGATTTTTGCCCTAATTTTACTTTAGGGGGAAATTTGATAACCGCAAGAAAAGCGAGAAGGACACCAGGGGTGTGTTCGTTATTTGTACAAGGAAGAAAGAACACTGTTGTGTTTTTTTTTTTGTGATTCGGAAGATACCAACAATTGCTGTTGGATTCTTGGGTTTTTTGTTCGAAGAAAACTAAGAAAGAAGAAGTGGTTTGAATACTCATATCACAACCAAAAAGGTACACACGTTTTGGTAGGGGTTTTCGAATAAGACAAATCAAGAAAAAGGAGTACACATACACCCTTTTTTGACTTTAGCAAAATCAGTTTTATAAAAAGGAAAAATATTTTTATTTTGGATCTTTTATATTAACAAGTAAAATTATTTACTTTGTTAATTGACTTGTAAATACAAAGTTTGTATCTGGCAAAGTTTACAAAAGATCAAAAATTGAATTTTGCATATTAGATTTTGAATACCAAACGGAGTGGATATTCAAAAGGAATTATTTTTATTATCGATTTATTAATTTTATTAGCAAGTTAGAATTCCCGACTAAGAATTTGGTTGTTGATCGGAAGTTAGAAACCCATTTAAGATTTGATTTGGAATTTCGTATTTTATGCCCTTGGATTGATTGGTGTAACTTGTAAGTAGAAAGAAACCATAACCTTAGTGGTATAGTAAGAAAGAATTCAAAACCTCCGTGGTACAATCCTTCGTGGAATAAACCTTTGTGGTAGAAACCTTCGTGGAATAGACCTTTGTGGTAGAATCCTTCGTGGTACAGACCTTCGTGGAAGAACCTTGAACCTTCGTGGAACAAACCTCCGTGGTATAAACCTTCGTGGTGTTAAACTGTGTGGTGCGATCAAGTAAGCGAAACGAGAACCTGTGTGGTGCAAATAAGTAGAAAGTATGACAGGCAAAAAAGATAAGAAAGCAGAAAGCACGTCCGGGTCAAACCGTGAGCAAGGAAACATTTCCCTTCAATGCCCGAAACTAACCGAATCAAATTACACCCAATGGGCAATTCTGATGGAAACGATTTTAAAGGCTTATTGTCTTTGGGAAGCAATTGATTCAGAAGAAGTAGATGAAAAGAAGGCGCATACAACGAAAGCTATGATCTTCCAAACGTTACCAGGAGATATTCTAATGCAAGTTGCACAATACGAGAGTGCAAAGGAAGTATGGGATGCTATCAAAGTTCTATATCTTGGAGCAGATCTTGTTCAGAAAGCACGACTACAAACTTTAAGAAGCGAATTCGAAACATTGAAGATGAAAGAAAATGAAACCGTAAGTGACTTCTAAGGGAAGTTGGGAACTATAAGGGCCAAGTTTAAGAACCTTGGTTCAACGCTCAAAGATAAGACAACCGTGAGGAAGTTACTCAATTCGGTTCCAAAGAAGTTTTTACCGATCGTCGCAACTATTGAACAATCTCAAGATTTAGAAAAAATGAAATTTGAAGAAGCAGTAGGAAGGATGATAGCATTTGAAGAACGCCTCAAAAGCCAAGACGAATCAGAAGAAAATGATCAAGGAAAACTTCTAATAGCAAGTGAAAATAGTCATTTAGAGAATTGGCCCTATGGAAAAGGACGTGGTGATCAAAGCCATGGTAGAGGACGTGGAAAAGGACCTTTCAGAGGAGGAACATGGCGTGGAAGAAGTGCTGGTCAAACAAGCAATGACAAGAGTAGGTTCAAATGCTATGAATGTGGTGAATACGGTCATTTCGCATACGAATGTACAAAGCATAAGGACAAGGAGAAAGAGAAGGAAGAAGAAGCACATCTCGTGTGTGATGATGAAGAACCAACATTGCTGTAAAGACATTAAGGATGAAGACCTTAGCTATATTTAGTTTAAGGGGGAGTATTGGGATATAAACTAAATATAGGGGTCTTGGTGTAATTATTAGGAAGTATATATGTAATATTGTAAATAAGTTGGCAGTTAAGAGTCCTAATGGACATGTCGTTTAGAATGGACCGGTACCATTGTATAGTAGTTATACCGGTTAGAAAAGTATATATAGGGAACAAGTGTCTGTAATTTACTATGAACAACATATTGCAAATATCAAATATTATAGCAAAGTTTACGTATCTGTGATTTTGTTCATCATTGCAAGTTTAATTCCAACAGCACTCACACGTGTTGTTGCTACACGAGCTGAGGTTGACATGAAAACCATCAAAGAAGAGTATCAGAGGAGGAACAGTATCCCTCTAGAGAAGGCAATTGCCAAGGACACTGGAGGAGATTATGAAAACATGCTCTTGTCTCTCTTAGGTTGTGCCGATGCTTAGAACTGAAATTCTGAAAGGGGTCACTGGTCTATGGTATATTTTGATTTGAGGTTGTTTTCGGTTTGTGTGAGTATGTAATGTGGTGATACCATTTTGGGTGTGTTTTCGTGCTTTCTGTGAACTTTCGTGCTAATAAAGTCGATCAGATGATCTTTCCGTTGAGTTTTATGCTCTGGTATTTAGTAATGTGTTCTGGACTCGTATGCATAAAGATATTAACTTGATGTTTTTGAGTACCACAATTTTAATAGTGGCACCGCTGAAACATATATGTTGGAGCTGCAGCTTGACTTGTCATTTGACTTCAAACGTGATCCATTCTTGTAGTTTATAAATCCTCTTCCACTAGCTTTATTGATAACTTGGTGTGAAGTAATCTACTACTCGGTTCATATATTCATGCCAAAGCTGGATACTTTTGATAAAATACATCATATACCTTGTGAAACTTGATCGTATTATTTTAAGTACTATATATTTGTTTTAAGCTTTGGCTTAGTGTTGTGATTTTGGGAATTATGAACGAGCCTGGTTATTTCTTTTTTCAATACAATCGTTCATTTTAGAAATTGATTAATGGTCGCAAAATGGGTGTGTTATAACAAGTAATGGGCTAGGTAAGGTTAACCCGCACACTACTATAAGTTGTCTTATGGTTAAACATTGTATGAGTCTACATCTTGATCATTACATCCTTAATTTTCTTTTTTATACATGTTCAAGAGCTACAAGTGGTCTGCACTGAGAACACCACGAGTTTTAGCAATGTACGATGTACATGTAGTACAACTATAAGAAATACTGAAAATGGTAGAAAACTTAAAAGAAACTCTACTTAATGAAACTCCTATATCTTCTTTCAATTTTTAACAATCTCTTGGTTGTTTTCCGTAGCTTTTAGAACGATACAAGTATAATTACTTTTATTAAATGTACGGTACCTATACCCTCTCAAAGAATAAATAAATTTCGCATTCTTTGTTCATATATATTTTTTTTTTGACATGCATGTACCACACATCCACACAGCCCCCTTAAATGTTATGGTGAGGCCCCCCAAACAATACACCCCACCCCACACTCGATCATTGTCCAAAATTTATGTTCAGTTGTATATGTAGAGTTTGGGTTATTTTTATTGATTCTTTTTAAACCCTTTC
This sequence comes from Asclepias incarnata, assembly GCA_025447715.1. Taxonomy (NCBI): domain Eukaryota; kingdom Viridiplantae; phylum Streptophyta; class Magnoliopsida; order Gentianales; family Apocynaceae; genus Asclepias; species Asclepias incarnata. The sequence goes on from JAOEHQ010020563.1 coordinate 8,420, forward strand.
TAGAGGAGAGAAAGTTCAAAATACAAGCGCAATTAATGAAGTAATCAAATCACTTGCAGCAAAAGTAAGATGAATGTTCACAACATGTTCTTAGTGTCACCATTTATTGATTGATCATTATTATTACAATTTTGTAAAAGCATGTAGTTCGAATTTACAAGTTGTTTTCGAATTTACAAGTTGTTTTCAAGAACAATGTAAGATAACTTTAATCAGTAGTATCTGTATCTCTTTTTTTATTTTATAAATAGATAAAATAAAAATAAAAAAAAACAAGAAGATTAAATAATAATTCATTTCAATTTTCAAGATTAAAAATCATAATCCCCTTTTCAGAAGCTTAAATAATAATACTATTCAAGATCTACTAAAATAATACAAGATTAAAAATATTAAAATGGAATGTGATTTACTAGTGTATCGTGTGGACTGTGGAAGGAGCCAAGGATGTCGTCAGGTAAGTAGCACCGTAGCAGTAGCACAAGTATGTATCTAATTCTTAGAATGAAATATTGAAATGAGCTAGGATTTTAGAATGAAATTAGACAAGCCCAACATGAATTTAGGCCAAGGCCAAGCCCAACACAAGTATCACTAATTTTGTATATGTAATTTTCGGATATCGGATAATCCGATTATCCGAAATTTTTGAAAAGTCCATCCGATATCCGAATCCGAAAATTCGGGTATCCGAAAATCCGGATATCCGAATTTTCGGATATTTCGGATTCGGATTTTTTGAACACCCCTAGTTAAAACTTCAAAACATTTATATTAGTACATGTTTTATATTATCATATATGGGTTCTAATTATATGAAAACTAGAACAATGTTGAAAACCAATGGACAAATCTTAAAAACACTTATAAAGACTTATAAACCCAAGATAAAAAAAAATCCCTAACCATTGGTTTCTATCAAATAGTTTATTAAAATTAATAAGTTTTTTTTATTTATTTATGAAAACATAGCTTATTTTGCTTTAATAAGCTTATTAGCTTCCTTAATAAACTATATCAAATATCCCAAATAAGGTGTTTGGAAAAAGCTTATTTATTAGAACTTGTAATATACTTATGAACAAATAAGCTCATAAGCATAAGCATAAGCCAAATAATTTGAACTTGTGGCTTTTTAATGAAGTAATAAGCTCACAGGCATAAGCCAATTTTTTTTTTGCAAATTATAATGTGTTTTACCCAATAAATTTTAGTGTATACATGAGTAGGGGATGCATTTATGCAAAATGGAGTAACTCACATGGTTGGGCAATGTGTCATCGAGGTCGCTAAGTCTCCTAAATTCATATAATTGACAATTATAACGGACAATTCAATATACAATATTTTAGTCTAACTTCACCAGAAAAAAGTAATAGTTAGGATTCGCCTACTGTATTGTAAAATGTGTCATCCCTGACCATTTTACAGCTTAAACTGTTTTTGTTTAACTAATTTGTTGATTATGTGTTTACCTGTAGGACTTGCTCATATAATACGAAAGAAAAACTAAAAAAAATTTGTTATGATGAAGTGTATACTCCAACAGGCATGCTTTTATTTGAAACTAATTATAGCAAGCCTTGCGTTAAAATAAATCATATGTAGTTGTATGTGTAGGTAAATTTCAATGAAAATTGATATCGGTTTGTGCTTTATAGAGATATACATCTTTACTTCATGTACATAATGTATAACACCTTTAAAACTATGATATAACTCCTTATTACATACGTACTATGTCTATGCATTTGTATGAATTAATTTCGTGTGCATATCATTTTCTTTTTAATTTCGACTTTGTAATCTAGACGAATTCTTATTAGTTAGCTTATAATTCATGATTCTTTATTGACATTTCTACTTTGCAAGTCAACATTTGTAGTTACTCACGTATTACGCGGGTTAATAATCTAGTTTGAAATAAAATATTATAGTAATTAAGATATGTTTGGTATATGGAGCAACGAAAAAAGGCACGGAACTGATCGAGCTAACTTATACAGGTTTGGACATTTTACTTTGCACCTACCTTTTGTCTTATTTTTTGGTTATATTGCAACTTTCGTAATCGTCGTGATTGAGCCTACGATGCAAACATTATATTACTAACCATGGTTTAGAAAGACGATATGTATAAACATGTTCAACTTTGTATTGCTATATAAAGAATATAAAATGAACCAAAAATTCGAGATTATTGAAAAAGTTAACTAAAGAAGTCGATACAATCAAATATAACGTCATTCGTTGCATAAAGGAGCTAAGCTTAACACCTCCATGGGATCGTTGTAGAGTTAGCACCCCGCCATTACAACATTAGCTGGGTAGTAGAGGCTCTTGCTTCTTAGGGAAAAAAATCTCCTACGGATGGGATGGCTTCAAGTTATTTGGGTAAAGGGATTATCCCGAAGAACTAAGGGAAGGCTTGAAGTTGGTTAATAATGGAAGAGAACCAAGTACAACTTTTGTTAAGGTTAATCTTCCTCCCTCCATTGGATAATAATTTCGATTTCCAAAGAGAACGCCGCTTAACAAAATTATCAATCACACTTTTCCAACCATCGATCAGTTTTCAACATGTTCAACTCCAACCGGGACACCTAAATAAACAAACCATACGAACAATTCATGGAATTGGCAACTTGCTCAACCTCTAGCGCATAATTATTGGTATCATTTTTGACACATTTTTATGTTTTCAAACTTTACCCATTTAACTTACTATATATTATTTGTATCATTTTTGTCCATATACTTCAATCTATATATGTTTTACATTACAATGCAATGTGTACAGTAACATAAAACAAAATTTAGTATGTATGGAAAAAAGATGCATCATGTATGTATTGTCACCACTTTTATCATATTTTTTTTTCCTTCCCTTTCTTTCTTTCTAATATTCTTGTTTTAATTAAAAAAAAAATGATAAACATAGCCTTAGAGGCCTATAAATATGCATAAATATCAGTATACAACAAATTTATGCATGTCTAAACATATTAATCATAGCCCCGGTGGCTATATTTATTATTTCTTTAGAAGAAAAAAAAGGCATAAAAAGAATCTAAGATACCGTTCGAAAAAAAAGAATCCAAATAGAGACTTGGTTGTGATGTCAGTAGCAAGGGACCCTAACCCTTGGTGTTGTTTTAAGGTTTGGACAAGAAGAGAGAATACGACCAAGACGGTAAGAGTTGAAAGAAGCTTTTCACCATAAAAACCTCCTAAGGAGATGAGGCCAATTAAATTCGTGGTCCATTTATTATTGTAAAACCCCAAATGTACACTACATGTTATCTCTATTCTTGTGAAGAGAATATAGTCCAACATATGTAATGGCTTACCTTGTCCTTTTCATATGCTTGTCTTTTCATGTTTTTTTTTTTCTTTTTTTATACGTATATATATAAATACACCTTACTGTATTTGCAATGTCAATATTAGTTTCTTTTAGAGTTTAGAGTTTAGACTATAACTAAATTTCTCCGGTAAACTACTAGGGCTTCATGCTCCATGGTTTAGTAGCATTCTTCACTTTCATAGTTGAAGTATCTGAAGGGTGATGTAACATTCTTCACTTTAACTATTACCGCAAAATGGGTTACAAAAAACTCATGCCGATTACCGTCAAACGAAGACATGAGAAAACCCCCATGCCACCGGTTTTCACCCCGTGATGTTTTTGATGCAATCCCAAACAAGTCTCGGGGCAACGCTAAATAATTGAAACCTCATTACGCTAACAATGACAATATACACAACCTTATAATGCAAGAAAAACCAACCATACATTTTGTACACAGACCAAAATCATTGCTAGTGCTCCTACTCTTACATTTTTCTACAAACAAGTTGCACTTTTTAGATCACAAGAGTCTTAATACGTGTTGTAGTCGTCTCGAAGGTGCTCTCAAGAATGGTGGACAATCTCGTGTTGATGCAAATAAACTATACTTGGAGTTGGACTGTTTTCCCAATGCATTATTGCATTATAAAATATTGTTGACTACATCCATAACTAAGCAAATGCGGAAAAAGTTTTTTAAACTTAATTAAGGTGTTAAAGTCATATTTAGAGACGCTTAATGGATTGACAATGATTTATTAGATACACTACAAAAAATATAACAATTATCCACGCTTTTAGTTAGCGTGAACAAATTATAAAAGTTTGTCACACTTATAAGTGTGTAAAACTAATTGAACTAAAAGTTTACACTTTTAAGTGTACAAAAATAGGTATTATATACTATAAAAGTCCACACTTAAAAGTGTGTAGAAATTTATCCACACTAAAAAGTGTGGAGTTTTAAAAATGCACAATTTTAGGTGTGGACTTTCATATTTAATTTGTCACACCACTTTTATCCACACTAACTATTAATTTGTCACACATTTAAGTGTGGATATATGATCAAAAAAGGTGTGAATATTTAACTTATTTTTTGTAGTGATAGTATCGATTATAAAAGTTTGATCAATAGTTTTGCTTTAAAGAATGATCGGAAAAGGACAACATTCAACGAATAATGAAAATTGTTATATTTAACTACTTTTATGATAAGAGTAATTCCTTTTATTCAAAGTATTTACTATTAATCATGAACGTACCGTCAACAGGACAGAGACAAGGGTGTTTTGGACTTCTCGCTGGTGACTATCCATTCTTAACCTTTTCTGCTACTTTGTGGAAGATTTTCATGCATCTTGTTAATTAACTCGTTAAGAAAAAGAATTTATTTTTCTAAAAAATTTACCAGTCTATTCATTGATTCGCAAAATATATTTGTGTGATCGGTAGGAAGATGACCAAACATATTTCATTTGGTTCAAGTCATAACATGTAAGCTTAATTGCAATACATGTTAATTAGGAATTGGTTGACCAACAACACAAACGGTAACAAAACTTTGTTATAATAAAAGAGAAAAATAAATTCACATGAAGTTGATCATATACAATAACGTACAATTTGATAAACTTTTGTTATATATAGTTTGATACAATAAATATATACTTTAAATATTTTATATGAATGAATTTTTAGAACTTGGCCAAGTTTATTGTCCCGTATCTTAACATTTGGTTATTATTTTGATAGAAAATCTTAGTATAATGGATGATAGCATATAACGACATGAGTTTTTCGATCTGAAGTTGTTTATGATCCTGCTGTCTTTTGAGATTCGTCGGTTTATGTCTGGTCATTTGAAGAGGTTGGAGGGTCGTATTATGTCCGGTCATTAATTTGAAGAAGTTGGAGGTGGTTTTCAGTCATTAGTGGTTTGTGGCTGGTTTGGAGGTGGGTGCGTGGAAGTAGGGATGCCAAAAATACCCGTACCCGATGGGGAGTCTGATATTCGGACCCGGTTTGGCCGGGAACCCAGAATTGACCAGGAATGGGGACGGGTATGGGGATGTAAGTTAATTCCCCGACGGAGATGGGAAACCATACATCCCCGATCTCCATACCTGAACCAGGAAAAATATTATATATATATATATATATATATATATATATTAATCTAATAACATGCAATTTAAATTGTCCCAAAGTCTTTTCTATTTAATGTAATCATTTAAAGTTTTAACTTCTTGTTTATAAGTTTTTTATTAAAATTTTTATGTGTCACACTTTATTTATCAATTATTTAACATAGATATTAGTTTGTATATAGAATTAAGTCCGTACTTTATGAACGAAAAAATCGGACTACACATTTTCTTAGCTAGGTTCTACTTCAAAAGTATATATGCATATCAAGTGTATTAAAATGAATTTATGTTTATTCAAAAGTGATATCCCCGATACCCGATGGGGACGGGTATGGGAATGTAACTTAATTCCCTAACGGGGATGGGGACGAGGATTGCAAGTGGGAACCGGATATAGGGATAGGGATTGAGATTCCCGATAATCCCCGTCCAATTGTCATCCCTACCTGGAAGTGGTATTCACATATGATGTTTTCTCTATTCAGGTTATTCGTTAAAGACGAGTTTTTATTTTTTATTATTTTTATTTTACTCAGATATACGTGGTCTAACCGAAGTATCTCATATGATATGTTAGTCCCAATATGACCACTTCTGGAGATACCTCTATGTCAATAGAGATCGAAAGCAAACACAAAACTGGACTTAAACAAACAATAAAGTAAAACTGATGGAACAC
>JAOEHQ010020574.1:0-14599 GCA_025447715.1 Asclepias incarnata
TATGATCTATATATCTTGTGCAATGTACTATGTTTGCTGTGCATCCTGTGTTTCCGCTTTAGCGGGGTGTTACAGAATCAGCCCAATCCTTCTCTTCAGCAACAAAACCCTTTTCAGTGGGTTCTGATGTTGTAGCACTTTGAGCCTTCAACTTGTAGTACTGTGACTTGAAATTTGTGTCTTCATCTTTCTTATTTGACAAAGGAGTTGAACTGCACTCCTTTTGAAAGTGGCCCTTCTTTCGACATTTATAACAAGTCTCTTATGACTTGTCATATGCAACACCAGCAGGTTTTACTTAAGAACCAGTTTTCCTCCATTTCCTTGCATATTTGGAACCAACAACTAATACAAATTCCATAAACTCATTTAGCAGTAGGTTTCTCTTTTCTGAATCCAAAGAACTGGCAAATTTAACAATTGAGTTCAATGTAGCTTCATCATCAGTTGCATGAGCATTATAGGACGGAATGATGCCATAGAGTTAGATGATGATGCATTAGATGAATTGATAGTAGAGGGATGAATGACATCATTTCTTTTGGAATCTGCCTCAGCTCTTTTGACCTGGGCAGCAGCTTTCTATTCAAATTTGGAATACACCAAAAAGAGATTGCAAAGTATGAGTATTTAGAGACCCATTGTTACTTAAGATTTGTCTTAGTCCTTGCCACTTGTATGGAAGTATATCAAGAAACTTATGATTAAGTTCATAAGGTTCAATGATAATTCTAGCATTTGTCATATCATCCAAATGACACTTGAAACGATTATAAGTATCATTTAATGATTCATTTGGTTTGTCAAAGAAATTTTCTTAAGATCTTTTTAAATCGATTTTCTTATTGGACTTAACTTATTCTGTTCCTTCAAACTGTATGCATAAAGTATCCCAAACTTCCTTAGAGGTGGGAAATTTGATAACAGTTTTCATGATACTGGTTGGCAAAGTAGAAATGATTATGCCTCTAAGCCTATTGTGAATATTGACAAACTTATGTTCATCATCAGTCCATTGTGCTTCAGGTTTATCCACAGTCTCACTGGAAGCTGTACCATCAGCATTTGGTGCAGTTCTAGGAGCTTTTGGAATATAGGGTCCTTTAGTTAAAATATTTATTAAATAAGGTTCTATCCCAACTAGATGAAGAAGCGTTTTATCCTTCCATGAGCTAAAATCATCCAGCTCAAACTTAGGAGCTGTAACACCCCAACTCGGCAGAATCATGCGATGTCACGAAATGCACAACACGACATGGAGTTATATAGAAATAACTAAATGAAAAATGATTCCCATTGAAATCACCACAAAGATTCGATACAGAACACAATATCACGAATGTTACAATGGATATAATATGTGATTACCAACATTAAACCCTCAAATAGGGTTCAAACAAGGCACACGGCCTATGAATAACAAGACAAATCAAGGAACGCTATCTAGAGCGTATATCCCTGAGTACTAATCTAACAAAAGATGCGTCAGTTCCTCGATTCAATTTCTCCTACTTCTAGCCACTTCAACCACGTCTAGCCTGATCACCTTAAAAGTATACAAAAACATGTCAACACGGGGTTGGTGAGTTCGTAGGTTTGTACGAAAGAACTTAATAATGAACTTGAAAACCTGTCGAAAATCGTTATGAACATGAAATAATTGTACAATATTTATAAGAGCACATAACAAATGTGTCGATTACACAATTAAGCACGCAATCACATATAACGAACCTATTACACATATGGCCAGGACTAGTACCAGGAACGCATACCGAGGCACTAATGAACGAATCCCATGAACACGGGCCGACTTGGTACTAAGTAATGAACATGAACAACTAACTCTAAAAGAAACAGCTCAATGAACGATATATATATAATTTGAACTAGCACAAAGAACAATGTTCACGCACAATCAACGATCACCTATCGTACGCATATACTATTAGCACAATATAACTCATAATAATGTCCTAATCTCATAAGTCCTATCCTATTAGAATTTCCTTAAAAATATGTACTTTTTATTAACGTATAACGACAATTTAGTACGACCGATGAACCAAGATTTAAGCCTCATTAAATTAGACGATTTAATACGATAAGGGACTAGCTTTATCACTGATTTAGTAGCTCGAGTCTAAAATATTTATTGGACGATTCGAATTTGGAAACAAATGACCATACGAACCAGAAAACGATAAGCTTCACTTTGAACAATACTTAAGTGCGAAAATGGGTTTTTGACGTACGAACAAGTCTAAGGATTTAACATATTCACAATTCATTTATGTACGAACATACGACTAATACTTTGAACCTTAACACATATGGACTCGATTAGAGAGTTACGGAAAAGTTTAAAAGGGCATCTAAGAACGTTAACTGACGAACAAGACCATTACGATTTAGGACAAAGATTTACTCGACACAAGACACAATCAGGGAATCAAACTCGAGCTCCAGAAGAGAGAAATCAAGATAGATGCAACTCGATACAAAGAAATCGAGTGAGGACTCGGGACAAGACAAGGGACCAACTCGAGTTGTACAACTTGAGCCAAGCTTGGGACTATTCGAGGCAAAAGTTAAGTATTCGAATGGAGTTGAACTCGGGACAAAATACTTGGTCGAGACAAGAAAGAAAGGAAAGTGTTCGGGACAAGAGTGTACTCGAGCTCGAGCTCGAGTGAGGTCGAGTTCGAACACCAGACTAGATCGGGCTCGAGCTGTTGTCTTCTCCAAGTAAATACAAGTCGATATTTACGAGTTTTGAAGTTAAAATTTAAAGTTATTAACTCAGGTTTTGATAGATTATAAACTATGAAACTAAAGGCAAGATAATATATCGATTTCCTAAGTTAAAAGTCGAGTTTTTACACTAGAAAATAAACTACGAATGATATTTTCAGAAACACTTACTTGACTTGGAGATGAAAACCGAGATGATGATGATGATGATGACGATGATTTACTGATGAATCCTTGCTTAAAACCCGAAAATAGAGAGAAACTAGATTCTAGAAAAAAAAAAGTGAGAGGTTTTAGAGAGAGAGTGAGTATGTGAAAATGGTGGTGAAATGAGTTGGAACTTTAGTTTTACTCCAAAAGATAAGCTTTGACCAGGTTTGACCCTCGGTTTGACTTCCTTGACTTGACGTTTACGAGAGACTCGATATTCGTTCAAACATTTAAAGGACGGTTTTTATTGTAACTTTTCAATAGCTTTCCAACGACTATAAGCATGACCCTGACAATTATTTAAAATATCGATTCATTAAACGTTTAAAGTTTTTACAACTCGTTGGCAATTCTAATAGTTCCTCTCGATATCGAATTCACACGCTTACTTTCCAACACAAAACGTACGTAGAACTTAAATGAACATAACTCGCTTAACTTTCATAAATGACGTCTTATAATAGTACTTGTAGATGAACTTAAATGACTAACAACAACTACATGGACACGTATATATACGATAAAGTACATCTGACGAGACGATTCCGGTGACGGTTGTTACAGGCGCCATGTATCCATAATCCCTATTGTTTAGGAGAACCGGTGTGGAAACCATTTTTTTTTCTTAAAGTTTAAAAAGTTTTCATCACTTGAAGCTCTGATACCAGTTGTTGGGCCTGGTCGAATAGTGGAAGATTAAACAATTTAAACAAAAATGTAATGAAAATTAAGACACAAAGATAATTTTCAATGGAATTATTTATTAATGAATAATCAAAGAATTACAAAGAGTAATGCGGAATAAAGGATTAAAAGACAAACTCTAATCCTAAGTTACCCTTCATTGAATACGGATTTAATTCACAAAATACAAAATTTAGTAAACTAAAAGAACTGTTGATAGACAGAAGTTCTTGATAATATTCGAGACTGATTGGTTGAATATTATCGGGTTGTGGAACATTTTCTCCAACAGTTTGCTCTCCTTTTATAGCCAATGATCTTCTTGGAAAGTTGTGAAGCCCACTTGTCTCGACCTGATTTGACAGGTGTTAGATCCGAGAAAGCAACCCATAGTTTGATGTTCTTTTTGTCTTATTATGTTTGACAATACTTTTCTGTTTGTATTCATTAGCAACAAACAGTCTATCTTTGAAAGTTCTTTCAATCTTCAAAGATAGTTTAGATACTGCTGATGGCGAGTCTGATGTATTTTCAATGAATCTATAAACATCAAGACATATTCCACTTATCTTGATTGTTTCTTTCATCAGCTTCTGTCTTCGACTTCTGCTGATTATTTATTGTATGATCTTTGAAAATACTAAACTGCTAGTTAAACACAGATTATCAATTCTGTTTAACTTACTAAACTGCTAGTTAAACATGATTAGCAGTTCTGTTTATCTCTTTTTGGAATAACAAAAGGTTTGATGAATAATTTAGGCTTCGAGAATCACACTGTTTAATGAAGAAGAAGAAGAAGAAAGTAAGTAGTTTTTTGTTTACTTGTAATTGAAGGGTAACAAATCTATCATATTTGGCGGTAAGATATACAATTAGTAGACTTATAACCACCGTTTTATATGCTTGTAACAAATTTCGTAGTATCGTTGATTTTTCCATACATATTAAAACACTTTTCATGTAATGTGGGCTGTGTTATGATACATCATCACATGTCTTACGAATTTCATTTGCCATATAATAATCAAGTTAATGCACTCTTTAATTTTGATGTTGAGTTAGAATATGCGGATTGTGACCCAATTCTTAAATAGATTTCTTTTATGGTGGCAATGGAAGCACTGTTGGCGTGAAGATGCCAGCGGCGACCGAAATTTGTTTCAAAATTTTTGTGGAGGTCATAACACAAAACAGTGGTAAGTATAAGTTTAAAAATTGCATGTAAGTAACAAGAATTGGCAACTACAACCCAAACTTTAGTGGGCCACAACCCCCTCCTGCCCTTCACTTCTTCCGCCCTACGGTGACGAAGGTTGGTGGTGGATAAAGTTGGTGGATGTAATATTGGACAAAGGCGATGCCGAAAGTAAATAGAAAGTGATAGGGGAAAAAAAGATTTGGTGTGTGTTTAAGGTGAAGTATCCGTTTGGTTACAAAAAGTGCCAGAGGTCTACACAAGGTTGAAGAACTCGTGACTCGATCTCGACTCGACGAGAAGGGGAGTCAAGAGTTTTTGAAGACTCGGACTCGACTCGGGGGTACCCAGATTGGGATTTTATATACAAACATGATTATTTTTTAAATTATATGTAACAAAACTATAAAAATATAATAGAAACTTCAAATTTAAACATAATTGTTTAGAAACATTAACATAATATTTCAAAGCTCAAAAATTAAACATAACATTAGTTGATAGATTTACGTTTCATCATCATTTTTTCTGTATCAAGGTTGGAGAACTCATGACTCGGACTTGACTCGGCAAGGGAGTCATGAGTTTATTTTGGATACTCGGCCGACCCGGGAGAGTTTTACAACCTTGGGTCTACATGATTCTATGGATGATTTGAAGGTCTCTTCAGTGTAACTTGACAAAAAAAAAAATTATTTTTTTTTTAAAAGTCCTTTTTGAAGACTTTTATGCATTGGAACAAAGGGTTGGCATATGAATTTGTATCGAAGACTTGTCATGAACCAAGTCATAAAAAGACTTGACCCATTGAGGATGTCAAAATACCATCTCAGATACCAGTAAACGGATTTTTGACATTCACGCCAACAGGCTTACAAGTTCTTCCAAGGAAACAAAATATCATGGTCAATCAAGATATTCTCAAAAAAAAAAAAGGCCTTCAAAGATATCTAACACCTTAGACCAAAAGGTAATACATATGGCTTCATTCGACTTGGACAATACTCAAAAATGGCTATAATCAAAGCACCTTGTTACATATGTTCGATCATGGTCAGCAGTACCTTCAACTTCAATAGTTCGACCAAGCTTGCGTCATTAGTTTGGTATGAAGCAAACAAGCCACAAGCCCGAAATCCAAAACTAGCATATCAAGTGACCGATGATTTGCATACTGGGCATGAAGTTTTCCTTCTAAGCCATTCATCTATGCACTGTGATAGGAAATACAATAAAAAACTAGTTAGTTAATTACTCTGAAATCAAATTGAAAAATTATAACGATTTAAAAGAGCCTACATCTTTATGAAATCGATGAAGGCAAGGAAGATGGCGTATGGTTTCACCAATGCTAGGAGTTTCAAGACAAATCGCACATTCTTGCAGATTTTCGGCCTGCATGTTACACCAACTAGTAAGTATTAGCAATACTAAGAATAACCTGCATTCCTGCATAAGAGTAACTAGCACCATTACCTGAACTGTTGACTGAGGCAAATTATTTATTTGAGCATGAGTCGCGCCTCCATGTCTATGATTGTTTTCATCAAGAGCCAACAACATCTCATAATCATCCCTGGAGGTAAAAACACGAAGCTTAGACGGTAATTCCCAAGATTTAGAAGTAAAGCAAAACTTTCTAGAAAAAGATTTGAACACACTAGGGGGCTTCAGAATAGACAAGAGAAGGAACACCAACTGAAATAATCAAAAGCATTAATCCAAGAAGCTAGCAATGTATTGTCTCATCTTACTCATTAAATTCACGTCCTATTTGTAACAACCCATTAGGCAATTCGATGCCATTAAAGCCAGGAAAATCACCAGGCAAATCCATACCATTAATAGCCTCTTGTGCTTCTAGTATTTGCATTATCTGCAGTCAAGAACACGTCAATTCTTCAACAAAAAAAGAAAAACTTTATTGAAACGATGGCAAGGTGACTCAATATTGTTCCATAAATTACCACAGAAAGTAAACTTTGATTCAGGAACCTAGTTAAAAACAATAATTAAGGAAAATGAAATGAGACAACAATTCCATACCATGTCCACATCCATGTTTCGAGGAAATATTGAATTTCTTGAAGCAGTTACAGATGATACCGTACGAGCGCGTCCAGGAAAACGACCTCTCGATCGAGACGGCCTTGTGGAGCTGGAAGCTTGTGCATGAACGCCTCTACCAATTAAAGGGTTGCGGGAAGCATTTGATCGAGGGTGCTGATGTAATACTGACTGCATTACCACACAAATTTCTTCAAAAATAAAGCATATCTAAACCACAAGATTAGAACTAAATAACTAAGAAAATACAGTTCTTCGGCTTTTAATGTTTAATTGGGTCAAGTTTCAAATAAAATCCATGTTTTTCCTTCTCTCTGCCCTTGCTCAACAATTACTTCTAAGTGCACTGGGACATTCTATTTTAACATCTACTCGCAAATACAAGGAGAAATAATATACTATGCATGCACATCAGACTTATAGCAATAGTTTATGAAGCGAAAACAGAAACAGGATAGCAAATAATTTAGATAGTTGACATACAGAAGCAGGACGAAATGCAGGACGACCACCAGACAGAATGGCATGTGATCTCTGTTCCAGCTGCAATGCCATGCCGAAACAATATGTGAGTCCATTTGTGAATATAGTACTAGCTCAATAAAATAGATACCGAGAAGTGGCAATTTCAACCCATTTACTTATAAATTTGTCAATTCAGGTTATGTCAATCTCTAGCAAGTATAACAAATTAAAATTTTTAGCAAGTAAATGGAAATCTGTTGAAAGTCGCCGAAAGTGTAAAAAAAGCATCCTGATTCCTTTATCCAAAAACTCAGATTATAGTAAATTACTATAATGTTTGTAATCACCAATTCATCAATAGATGGAGTGGTACCGCCACCATGTGACCACATTGGCCCACAGATGAAGTCTGTAGGTCACAGGTTCGAAACTCGCCAAAGGCAAGTAGAGAAACTATATCTTGTGATCCATGTGTGAGGATGGTGAGTCACCGGGCATGAGTTCTAGGCGGTGTGCGCTTTGGGTACCAAGACAGTACATGGGACCAGAGGGTTCCCACCCATTTACCCTCTTTTTTTGTAAGTTTTGTAATCACCCAAGACACCAAAAAGTTTTCTATATATAACCAATAATTACCAGTTTTGACATGTTAACCAAACCACCCAACCTACCCAGTTTGCCACTTCTAGGAATAATAGACTGAAGGAGGGAAAAACCTCGTCAATTCCAAATACAGCTTCCAGCTCTTCATTATATAACTGCTCTTGCAGTTCTCTAGCAAGCATCTCATCTCCCTCTAACTGTAGGGCCCTAACAATTGAATTCTCATTACTATTGTGGTCTGTGGAGGAACCATGGTTTCCATTTTCGGGGGATAACTCATCAATTGCAATAACTGGAACCGACGAACTAGCCCCACGATGGTTCTTATTCTTGGTTGACCTAGAAGTTGAAGGTTCCCCAGGCATGCTACGGGACACTATGTCAGAATCCTTGAAACGTGGCATGTCACATTCCCGATTATTACTCAAAACAGCACCCTCCCTCTGTCTTTTGGTCAATTGTGCACGCTCCTTGAATTGACCCAAGTTATGTGCACGACGGGACATGGTATCTGGTAGAGCAGGCACACGTTGGGTAGAATATATCTCCAAATCTTCAAAATGGTTATTAATATTACTCGATATACTTCCATTTCTATGATCTCTTTGCGCCACCCCTTTCTTCCGTTGATCAACGGCAGGGCCTGACACATCCTTACCCCTTGATATATGTTGATCACAGTTTACTAATGTGGGGTCTACTTTTCTCGTAGTGTTGTGTGTAGTTCTCCATCCTTCTGATTCCTTAGTAGCATCAGTTGTTTCTTTAAAAATTGTAGAGTTCCTGCCACCAAATCACACATTAAATGACCTCCCCTCATATTTTTAAGATATTAGATTAAATGATACTCTAAAAGAGCTTTGCATTTCATTCACGATGTATCTCGATCAAAAGTTGCAACATAATGTGGTACATTAAGCCGACAGCCTCTCAAAACTTTGGAAGCACCTAGTTAAACGTATTTCATTGACCAGCCACCTATGGATATCAAAAGCAAGCATTTCTAAAAGGATAATGCATAAAGTGAAAAGAAAAATAACTAGTAGAATCCCTGAACTTATTACTCACCATGTTTGACATAAATATCTACGGATTTTGGCAGTGAACTTAACGATATAATACTTTAACTCACATGTCAGAAATGATAGAGAACAAACGAGTATATTAGATATAGACGGCCTCAAGCAATTTTCCAAGTTCAAAATAGTCACACTTCACACTGGATATATAGATAACGAGCCTAAAAGGATACCTGGACAGTTGATCAAGAAATATGAGAAGTTCCAATTATATGCACATGATATATCTAGGTATAATACCACTCCATGATCACTTCTACATCCATCAGAGATCACTCATTGACTAAAATCTAAGAGTTCTATAATAAGAACAATAGGAGAGAATAATATAGCATAGTTAGACACGATATTCAATTGCTGAAAAATACCAGTGAGACAAATGTCTGCTTCTTGCATCAGGCTCCTCAAGAATAGAAAGACGATGATGAGTTATTCCCTTTAATCTACGTGAATCTTTAGCTTCTGCAATCACATCCTTAATATCAACCGTACTTGATGGACCATCCGATGGTATACTGCCAGCAGCAAATGATACATCTTTTGACAAACTCCCACTCTCATGCTTCTCTGCTACCTGTTTAGACTTTGCTATGTTATGTGGCGATATGCATCCATTCCTCACCAACCTTCTATGCCTATTGGCTCTCGGTGGCGTACTATCTAATAAAGAATTGTTTTCATTTATATGCTGAGCTCCAACTACAACTCCTATCCCACGATCAGCTCTAGGACCAGAATTGACACTATTATTAATTCCAACTGACTTGCTTGATGTATTTAACGCATCTACTGCAGAACAACCATGACCCCGAAACATATGTCTTTCGGATACATGTTCACTTGCTTTTCCAAATACACCACGCCCATTTTGCTCAGTCAAATCAACGAAACTACCACCTCCTTGACACGTTAACCTTTGAGCATTACCATTACACAAACTCTTCCCTTTATCATGACGTTGGTCATCCACATGCAGAACATTCGTAGAGGAAGATGAATTCCCTAAGGTAAAACCTGGAGAATTTCTGCCATTATCTGGACGTACAAATAATCTTTGACTCCTATTAATGTTAAATGATTTACCCTTTTCCCTGTGCTCATTTCTTACTTGTTCATTAAAGTAATTCTTATCTATCACACGACAACTACTAGATCCACCACTACGATTTCCGGTGCTGTTTCCATTATTACTACGTGCCGCTATTATTCTGTCGGGAGTGTCGGGAACTTCCTCTATCTCATCAATGTCCATATAATCCATAACCTACATCACAATCACAATTCAAGTATATGCAAAAGAACCTAATAAGTCACAAACTTAATGCAAAAACATTAAATGATTATCTCAAATCACAACAATAATCCACGCATTTAGTACTTTTAAAATTAACAAAGGGTTATATGCATAAAATAAAATTTTATTTTTTAATTGGTCTTATTTTAGTCATTATACTTCTTTTTGCACAACTGAGTCATTATAAGATGGCTTTGTGCCCCGTTTACAAAAACTTCTGACCATATAGAAGTAGCACAATATACAGGTATCATTATATTCATTTTAGCACATATATGTACACAAGAGCTTTTGGCCATGGACAAATACAAGTATCACAGTATACAACCGTGTGAGGGATACCATTGTTGTGTATGACAAAAAGTTGTTGCGTACACGTCATCTCCCAATTTAAAAGCTGGTTCTCAAAAGCTAAATTATCAGTTTTTATAGATAAATTCAAATATATTTCAAAAAAACATCATTTTTGAAAAGGTTTTTGGAAGAAATTTATCATTTCTAATAGATAAATTCAACATTTAAAAAAAATAAAATTTTTGAAGGCGGGTTTTACGTAAAAATTTATCATTTTTTTAATAGATAAATTCAACATTTTTGAAAAACATCATTTTTCAAAACCTGGTTTTACAAAAAAAAAATTATACAAAAATCTAATAAATTATTCTACAAATCAATTTTTATTAATCCAACCATTACACAAAAGAATCTTTGATTTAAATAAATTTTCAACAAATTAAAAAGAAAATCAATTAAAAAAATTTGGTATCTTTAACAAAATAACCTTCAATAAATAAGCAACATTATATATAACATAAAACAGAAAATAAAAACAAATAAATTAAATAAATAAAATTAGGGCAAATATAAAAAATACACTAAGTATTCACAATTAAACTATTGAAATCACGTAGATATGAATCTATAACATTAAGATTTAATTAAATCGTATAACAAATATATATATGTATACACAATCGAATCATAATATGAAACAATAAATTATAAAAAAAAATGAGATAAATGATATTAATTACGTACCTTTGATTGATGTGTATGTATGAATTTGATTTTTAAATTTGAAGAGAATTTTGAAATTTAGGGTTTTTTTTTTCTTTTTTTGCAATTTTGATGGAAGAAAGATGATAGAGCAAATTTTCGATCCAACGGGTGTGAGGGGAAGTGTTCCAATCGCGTTTAGGGAGGTGACGTACACGGACCAATGAGAAGCGGGGTTTTGTTGGATTTGTTTGTATGCTTTATGTTTTCTGTTCTTATAATCTACCCTAAATGAAGCTACGCGTTACTCAACAGTCAGGTATGTTCCCTTATCCCTTGCACTTTATTATTCTTCTCCACTTTGGCGGGGGTCCTTAGGAAGTAGCCTCTTTACCTTTGGGTAAGGGTAAGGTCTGCCTACATCTTACCTCCCTCAAACACCGCTTATGCGGTATTGAGTATCGGTTGTTGTTGTTGTTGTTGTTGGTTTTTGTTTATTCGGCTTTGCTAAGTCGATAGAAGTGTTTACCCAAAACGCTGTATATGAAAAATATTATTATCAAAATGGTTTATTTTTAAAAGTATATGTTAAAATAGCGTTTTTTCGAAAAAGTATTTATCAAAATGGTATTTTTATAAGTTTTGTATTATTAATTACATGCCAAGTTATTTATTGTTTTTGTTTATTTATTTTTGTCAACGATAAATGCAATTTTAAAATTAATAGCAATTTATTAACACAAATATAGTGACATTTTATAAACTTTTAATGGGTTAAAGTATTAAGAGTTTACAACTTATCAAACTTTTCTATCTAAAAGCTATATTTAATTTATACTTTGATATTCTGATAATATAGAGTTGATGTCGTTAGATATTAGTTTGGTTTCAAGCTTTTAAGTTTTATTGGTCTAATATTGTTGGTAAAACAAGTACAACATTGTTTTTAGGCAAAATGATACAAAACTTATAAAAACATCATTTTAGTAAAAAAAAAAATTTTTTTTAAATCATATACACCATTTTGGTAGTTATATTTTCATATACACCATTTTGGGTATTAACTATGTTGTTTCCTTACTTATGTTCGTGTTTTTTTTTTCAAATTATCATAGTTCTAATGATTATCTTGAAATCTAGATTATTACTTTGAGTCGTATTATAGAAGTTTTAAATTGGATAAACTTATATTTTAAATAGAAACTAGTTTTTGTACCCGCGTTTCGCGGCGGGTGTTGACATATTAGCAAATAATGAACATCGCGTAAGTAGATTTCACGTTTAGGTAGCAAATTTTAAGTTTTGTTATATGTAATATCAATATAAGTCTATTTTTAGAAAACTACAATTGATATAAAGTTATGACACTCTAACGATGGTGATATAATATAGTACTTTGCTATTAATGTTACACAAACGTAAGACATAACAATGATACATAACCTTATTTTTACAAAACGAAAAAGAATGACATTGAAAAAGAAAAGAAATGAAACCTGATGAAATATAGTGTTTTCCTATAAATGTCACATGAACGTAAGATGTAACAACGATGAAAATTACTCATAAGAAAACGGAGGAAAATAATCGAAACATAATGTTAAAAAGATATAAAGTTACAAATTAATAAGAAAAAGAAAAAAACGGTAAAAAAGGACAAAAGATAAAAGTGTTGTACCTTGTGTTTAAGATGTTGTACTGTAGAAAAAGCCAAAAGATAAAAGTTTAAAGGTGTTGTACCTTGTGCTTGAGATACTGTACTGTTTATGAATAGTGTTTTTACTGAGTGCCGACAAGTTTACTTTTTAATATATATATAATGGGAGGTATAGCATAGGCTCCGCGCTGCTGGGATTCAATTATCGTGTTGATACGGTTTTGTCAAGCTAGTGTATTTGCATTAAATTTATAACCGTTTAATTAAGTATTACTTTGTTATGGATATGGTTGCTCAATAGTTTATCAGATAATATATATTTATTTAATGACAATATCATGTTAGGTTCCGTTTGCGTGTTGTGCGATTTCAATTATTACGATTACGTTTTGTTATTGATGTGGTTCCGCTAAATATATTTGCTAAAAACTTTTACATATCAAATATATTTATTCAAGAGCGATACCATAACCATGTTCAAAAATTTGTATTATTGAATACATATACTTTTTTGTGCAAAAAAACCAAAAGTAAAAAGCAAACAAAAAAGATAAAATTGTGTAAGAAACCCAAAACCAAAACAGGGTGTGACGTGGAGAAATCCAGATGGAATGGGGTACTACATCAACCGCATTCAAAAGTTTGTAGCATCGAATACATATGTTTATACCGTGCAAGAAAACCAAAAATATAAATCAAACAAACAAAAAAAAAAGTTGCAAAAAACCAAAAATAAAACAAAACGAATACGTATATTTATTTTATGCAAGAAAACCATAAATCAAAGAAAGAAAAAAACTATGCAAGAATCCAAAAATAAAACAAAAAAATCTAAAAAAAACAAAACAAGGTGCGTCGTGATGAAATCCAGATGGAACGGGATGCGACGTGAGAAAACCTGGACAGTTATGTGGCAATGTTCAGTCACCTGATTATTAATAAAAATAGTCATTTCTCTAATTTATTTTAAGTATTTTCTCTTTTTAATATTTGAGTTCCTAATAATTATGTTTCTTTATATGGATATGGATAGATATCAACTTTTTACGAAAATTATTCAATAGGGGTGTCACGAAATTATTACGACGACACCACAATTTGCTAATTGATGAGGTACGGGCCTCCTTCACTACATGAACCGATCTAATATATTAGGGATATGCATGGTCCGGTTTGGCCGGTTTTAGCTGAAAATTTCAACCAAACCATTATAAACGGTTTGACGATTTTTCAAACCAATCCGTCCAAATTTTTATGTCAAACCAAACCAACCAAAACCAATTAATCCGGTTCGGTTTGGTTTGGTTAAACGGTTATCATATTTTTTGAAATTCAATATATAAATTCATATAGTAATACGTAATATTTAAAAATTTAATTATGTATAGGTAGAAGTCTTTGAGGTATTTTCTAGTTCACCATTAGCGTTTGAGTTCCTTGCCAGCTAATAACTAATATACGTAGTATTCAAACCTGTTTACTACTTTTTACTAGCTATAATTATTATATTTATACTTTATAATATTAACTATTAATATAAATATAAACATACAATTATTATATTTAAACGGTCCGGTTTGGTTTAACCGGTT
>JAOEHQ010020585.1:0-14599 GCA_025447715.1 Asclepias incarnata
TATACGCACACATACACCATAGAATCATTAAGTTAATACTTAATACAGAGATATAGAGATACAGTTACAGATACAAATTGCGAAAACTGATACATAAATAAAAAATAAGAACCCTAAAATTGAAACATCAAAAAACGGGAAATCAGGAGGATACCTGAAATGGAGCAAGAAATCATGCCCTTGTCATCATCAATCATGTAAAACCATATCCCCTTGACATCCACCAACCCAAATAAGAAATAAAAAAAAGTTGGCTGAGTAAATTCGGGATAGATGATGTTTTATAATAACACCCCATTATTGTTTCGGTTTGATCAAGAAAAAAATTAGGGATCAAAATATCAAACAATCAAATATTTATGATTTTCTTTGATGGAGATCATATTGAATATGAAAAACTGTTTGATTTTTATTTGAGTTTTTATATGCGGTTATTTGGAATCACGGTTGAGAGAAGGAGAGGGCTATGTTCATAACTGCACAAATTACTAATCCGTAGAATTCCCTTAGCATTGCCACGTTGGATTTCCGTCCCTTTCTTGCAAAGTTAAACATGCCACATAAGCAACTTTAGGGTAATCTTAACCTTGATTTATATAGATAAAAGAAAAGATATAGTGAGAGATAACTAGATAAGAGATTTGGCCAAATTGATTTGTTTGACTTTCATATCTATTTTATTTTATTTTATTTATTTATTATTATTATTTTTTAATCTCTCGACCTGAACACACACAACACAAATGGTCTAAACAAATATATAGTATTTCACTTTATCACTTCATTCTCCATCACCAACATCACCACGGCACCACCATCACCACCTCTCTCCCTCTCTCTCCCGCCACTACAGACCACCATCTTCATCTCAACACCATCACCGAATCACCACCAGAATACCACCACCCCGAATTGCTGTTACTCGAGCCACTAAACCGTTGCTTAGTGTGCAGGACATTCTATAAAAAAAAATACAAATTGTCAAACTACATCAATTCATTTATATATCCTGTGCACTGTGCAGGACATTCTAGAAAATCCCTTGTAAAAAAGAATCCGGTGATACTTTCTTATCTTCTTCAAGGTTATCTTGTATCATCTATCTTCGATATGTTTGAGGAACCGGCACCTAGTATTTCGGATTTGCCGGAAGGGTGTTTTTGTGATATACTTTCACTTACATCACCCGGTGATGCTTGTCGGGCTGCGGCTGTCTCTAAATTATTCAAGGCCGTTGCAGATTCTGACTACGTTTGGCGTAAGTTTCTTCCGTTAGATCTCCATGAAATCATAGCCAGGGCTGTTTCTAATGTGGTTTTTCATTCTCAAAAGGAGCTTTACTTTCTATTATCGGATTCTTATATCCTCCTTGATCGTGGCACTTTGGTAAATCTATTATCCTTTATCTTGATTTTTTTTATTTTTTTATACAGATAGTACTGATAAACTCAGATCTATTAATATTTTTAATTTTATTTCAACGGATAAAGTCTTGATAAACTCAGATCTATTAATTTTTTTAATTTTATTTTAACGGATTAATTCTTGATAAACGCAGAGGTATTAATTTTTTATTTTTTAAGGGAAAAAGTCTTGGATTAATGCAGATGTATTAAAAAAAAATTAACAGAAAAAGTACTGATAAACCAGATGTATTTAATTTTTTTTTAAGCGAAAATCTTGGATGAACACAGATGTGTTAATTTTTTTAATTTATTTTTGTATTGGAAAAAGTTTTGGATGAACACAGATGTATTAATTTTATTTTATTATTATTATTTTTTTTTTGTAATAGAAAAAGTCTTGGTTGAACACAGATGTTAATTATTTTTATTTATTTTTGTATTGGAAAAAGTCTTGGATGAACACAGATGTATTAATTTTATTTTATTATTATTATTATTATTATTATTATTATTATTATTATCTATACTACTAAATAAAGCATCAACCCTTTTTTTCTCAAATTACAACTTTGAACTACCCAAAATACCCCTTTCATTTATTTATTTTTTCAAAATCTTCACTTGATATACCTATAATACCCTTAATGAAATTTATTTACAGCATCTACCCCTTAACTCCTAAAATAACTACACTACCCTCTTTTACATCAATAACCTTTATATCAATAGCCTACACTACTCGCCACCACCACCGGTCGCCACCGCCACCACCTGTAGCCGCCGACACCACAACGTCGCCGCCGACACCTTCACCGCTGCATCGCGCGGGCATTCGTCTAGTTTTTTTTTAATGGAAATAGTCTTGGTTGAACACAGATGTTAATTTTTTTATTTTTTTATTTATTTTTGTATTGGAAAAAGTCTTTGATGAACATAGATGTATTAATTTTATTATATTATTAAATTTTTTTTTGGTAATGGAAAAAGTCTTGGTTGAACACATATGTATCAAATTTTAATTTTTTTTTTTTTAACAAATAAACACCGATGTTTTAGAAAAATAATTTGAACAGATAAAACTTGGATGAACACATATATATTAATTTTTTTTAACAGATAGATCTTGGATGAACACATATGTATTAAATAATTATTTTTTTACCAGATAAATTGTACAAACACAGATGTATTCAGTTTTTTATTATTAATTTTTTTAACAGATAAATCTTGGATTAAAACAGATGTATAAAAATTTTCTTTTTTTTAAACAGAAAAGGTCCTCGTTGAACACAGATGTATTAAAATTTTTATTTTTTATTTTAACAGAAAGAAGTATATGAATTTTTCTTTTGTATCTATATGAGAACCCAGAATTACAACTTACATTAGAGAGGAGTTTATCAAAGTTGGTAACAGGACTGCATGTATTTGCCTTCTCACTGACCAGTGAACGCCCATACTTCTCCGAGTGTAAAATTGTAGATGATCTTGATTCGAGTCATTATCTTAGGGTTAGTCAAGTCTTTTGTGTGAAACCTGTCATGTGGTAATTGGTCACTTTGTGATCAGTTACCACATCTCATCTCCTATGTAGTTAAGGACAAAAATTTCGGTAGGATTTGGATGGTATTTCGAAAATTTTAGTATTATGCAATATCTATATATATAATAATTAATACTTAATACTTAATCGAAATACAAAAGTCAAGCTTAAAAGTGTCAATATTTGATAGATTAGTGTTAATACTTACAAAAATTAGTGTTTAATATGTTGTGTTTAAGTTTGGACAAAAAAATAAAAAATAAAAAATAAAAATAAAATTAAAAAAATGGAAAACTGGTATACCACCGAAATTTGGACCAATTTCGGTGAGATTTCGGTAAATTTCACCGAAAATCTCGGAACCGAAATTTGGACCGAAATTCTGGACCGAAATACCACTGGAGGACCGAAAACCAAAATACCACTGGTATACCACCGAAATTGACTACATAGCAAGAGACATATAATGAAACACACATTAATGCATTATAAAAGCCAGTAGTTACTTTAAATTTTATGAGAATGTGTTCCGACGCAAAGCTTATATTTTGTAATAAGATTTGACACGCTAATCTATATAAAAAAAAATAACTTTCAGGGTAAAGTATTTATGGGTAATCCAAACCGACCCATTTTGACACGTAATTTTATTTTACCCGTTACCTCCCATTGCCTAACCAGCCTGAACCACCCAATTTCCACCTTTACTCCGACTAATTGTTAATCATATAGCTCATCAAGATTCTGAAAATTTTGAAGCGTCCAAATTTTTTTTTTTTTTTTGAACGAGAAATCTATTCTACTCCTAAACTACCTCAAATAATCTAAACTACCCCATGCCAGGGATTCAACCCTAGACTTCACCCCAAGAGGCAAGAGCCACTACCAAGTGGGCTAACCCCACATTGGCTTTGAAGCATCCAAACTAGAAGTATAATCAGGAAATTAACTTATTGCAAAAATTTTGTTCACGCGAAGCTTAGATATTCTTCTTTGTACTTACTGTCGGGGAATCAGACATAGAATAGCCACAGGGACTAACAAGAAGAACGACCCCAGATACATCAGAAAGATTGCCAAGAACAATAATAAGCTCAGCAGACGAGGTAGTCGGGGGAGCTCTCCAGTATGACTGTCGTAATCCAGCATTTAAAGGTGCAAGCAATGACAAGGGTGGTGCTGAACCCGAAGCTGATTCAATCTATGTAACCAAAAAGAAATACTATTTTAGAATGACACCAAATAGCTTTGACAGAATTTCCTAGCAAAATCCAATAAGCTTTCTAGAAGTGCATATAACAGCAATGAAAAGTGAATT
Organism: Asclepias incarnata; assembly: GCA_025447715.1. NCBI lineage: Eukaryota > Viridiplantae > Streptophyta > Magnoliopsida > Gentianales > Apocynaceae > Asclepias > Asclepias incarnata. The sequence continues at coordinate 4,268 of JAOEHQ010020585.1, forward strand.
AACTTAGAATTAATTTTACTTCAGGTGAGATTTAAAGGTGGTGATTTTGTGAACAAAGGTTATGTTTTGTCTGTAACTTAAAAAAACAATTCAGATGGATTGATGCAAGCAAGCTCCTAAACAATTTAATTTACAAAATCGTATTCTTATAAAAGTAATATAGTTTTACTTATCATATATGATACACTAATTAATAAATTCAACAAACTTAAAGATTCGGGACAATAAGTTTTTTCAGGCCAATCCTAAAATTACCCATTTTGAACTATCACTCAACCCGGCCATTTTGCCACCTCTAAGTTGCATTGGTTTTTGCATCATGTTCTCATAGAGGAGTTGGTAAAACATCCATGCATATACACTCCCCATACACTGACAGAAGTATATTTGAGTTGGAAAAAAACCCGGTAATTTTGTTCCACTATATAGTCTAAAGATGTGATCCAGTTTACAAAGCAATTTCTTATAGTAACTCAAATTCAAATGATTAACAGTGAATAGCCAATTATTCAGTTTACTAACCAACATGAATAAGCATTAATTATCTTAATAGAGGTGGCAAAACAAGTGGAATGGACGCGCTAGGTAACAGGTCAAAATGGGTAATTTTCTACCGTTCCAGGCGGTCGGAAACATTTTTTGTCAAAAAAGTTTTTATAAATAACATGTCAAATATGATGACATATAAGATATTATTTTAATAGTAAATTGAACTTTTAAATAAAAGTTTTATGCATTAAAAATAACTACACTTGATAGAAATTTGACCCATTCCTCTTCTTTTTTTTTTTTCCTTTCTAAACTATACTCTTTTTCACCCTTGAAACGTAACCTGAATATACACACTTATATGTCAATGATATACTCTTTTTCACCCTTGAAACGTAGCCTGAATATACACACTTATATGTCAATGATACAATATTGCCACATCTAACTTTTAGCATTTGTAAATCAAATGAAAGAAAAATACCGAGTGCAAAAAACTTGCAAATGGGAATTCAGCTAACGATTCCTCTCCATTGAGCAATTGTTGAAGGGCTGTGACAGCTCCATACATATCAGACGACTCCTTTTTTCCAGAGATATCGTTACTCCCTACCACTTTACTCAAAGCTTTATAAGTAGCAGTTTCAGCATGACTACTTCTTCGCTGACTGATTAAAACCCTAATATAGTCCAAGGTTAATGCATCAAGAACACTATCATCACAGCACAACTTACAAATAATCCCATCCATGTCATTATAACTTGATCTACTAGTATTGTTTCGAAGAAGAATGGCGCCTTTACCAGCAGAACAAACTCTACAAACCCTCCGTTGACATGCAGAACACAAATATGTTGATTCTGAAGAAGAAGCCAAAGTTGAAACTTCCGCACGAACTTGGCATGGTTCTCCACAACAACCTTCACCAACTTTACTAATATTCCAGAAATCTATATCATTATAATTATCAATAAGATCAAGACCAATAGCACCAGTAATCCGGTCCTCTAGAGAAGCTTGACCGAGAACTGCAAGGGCATTGGCCGCCTTGCATAATGAACCTATGTAAGATTCTTCTACCAGTCTGTTGGGATCTATAGTAGCTGGATCAATGCCAATAGATGATAAAGCCCTATCCCTTTCAGCTGCAGAAAGACCAAGACGAAGACGTTCAATTTCGAGTTTCATCGCTTCTACAAAGCTTAATTTGTTATCCTGCAAAACCTCAGAGTCAGTTATTGTTTCATCTACTTAGTGCATGAAAGAATCTGCAGAGTATAGAAGGACCAACTGTGGCATGCACTAAAATGTGACTGCAGAACATTACCAAAAAAGGATATTATCATTGATCACCAAAACACAAGCTCAATTGCAAACGGGTTAAGATGCATAAACCTCCTATGCTAGCTTACATAGGTTAGAATACCACTACTACCAATACCAGTAACAACTACAATGCAGCATAACAATAGTTTAAAGAAAATAGCATACCCAATGTGAGGCAGTCAACATTTCAAAGGAGCTTATGTACTGCTGTGGACATGTTTTAGTTGGTGTGTTATCTTGCACTGAAACTCTAGGAGATTCATTCTCTTCATTGTGAACATGATCTAGATTGAGACATGGATCTTGCAAACTAATCTCTGTCATTGGTTGCGAATCGAATCCTGAAATCACGTCATCACCCGTCAAGAGGTCTACCTGAGGGCTGGTGGGTGTATCAGCTTTTTCAGGAGACAATACATCATTGATCGAAGCAACATCAGGATTGCTGTCTGATTTAGATGGGCAATAGTTAAAATTATCTTTAACATTAGCAACACCTTCCAATAGCTTAGCGCCAGGGCCTTCAGAAGCAAAGATGTCTCTCCAAGGAAGAGAAATTCCAAGTATTTCTACCTGTGACAATTTCCAGTTAATATGCATGAAACATTGAAACAGGAGTTGCATCCACTATCTTAATTGTGGCAGCTTCAAATAAAAAGCACATAAAATGCAAGAACCAACAAATTACGTGTTAATTCACATGTGCATAAGTCCATTCACATTTGAATATTGGTGGAGGTTCAAATGAGAACCAAAAAAGTTGAACGCCACAAAAATTACCCTTTGCTTTATATGTGATTTGATCTGGTCACATGTGAACACAACACATGCAACTATACCATTCACACGTAAACAGATAAATTCACATGTAAAATAGTATCTTTTATCTACTATCATACATGATACATGTATTCATTTGTAGCCACATCACATGCAAACATCAGTTCACATGGCCATCTTTCAGTTAGTATCTTTCATATGAATATCTGTTCTTAGGACTAGCTTGTCAAATTTCCTCCACTTAAAACATATCAAAAAGGATTTTTTGCCAGAAAATTTGATGATTTACTGAATGCTGACATAATCTTACTGCCATATAGTTTACACTGAATGTATGTGGCTTAAGAGCTGAATCTTATAGACGAGGAAGGATAATAACATTATTAGCCGAACTTGAGATGTATTACAGTTAGATGAAGTACAAGAAACAATAGAAAGTGAAAACACATATGTTTAATGGTCAACCTACCTCACCGAGAGTGACTGGGGAATTGGTTGATTCAGCTGGATAGAATGTGAGTACAACCACACGAGTAAGAAAGTCCAATTTGCCTTCCATTCCTCTGAAATCATATAGAAATGGAAGGTTGGTTTTAGGGGCATGTAGGCTTGTTCCCTTCAAAGCCATATCCTCATCACTAATAGGTCCTGGTATGGGTATCACCATATTTGTACCATTAGGACACCGGGGAATGGGGACTCCCTGTAAACAAATTGGTAAAAATGATAACAAATTCGTACCAAGATGACTATAATACCCTCAACTTAAAAACTTCTAGCGACTAAAACATAAAGTGGAAAAAGAAAGGACAGGGCTAGCTGAGATGACCCATATTGATTAGCCGCAACTCCTTGGTCCTTACAGTCCCAACCCTCAAAAAGATTTCCACTGTTTTATCCAAAATTGTATAACCACTTTTCATTATTGTTGGTTCTTACATCATCCATTACCCACCTCAACATAATTGATCAAAACCCATATTATGTGCGTAATGTCTCTTAAATGGTCCACAATCAGCACTATAAAAATAGTTGGTCTAATCTCCTCACGTACTCAAGATTTTGTTCACACGATTAAAATCCCTTTTCTCCCCCTCTTCATCTATACATTATCAGAAAGGCAACAATATTCACCAATAAATAATTAAATCATTTCTTATTGTTCGAAATAACGTATAAGTTGTATTAATTAGGCTATGACGCCATAAAGGTTTCACACATGGTTTTTGAATCAGACTCAATGTGTCTAGTTCAGGCACTTCAACAAAAAAATCCTGCTATTACAACCTCACGAGCTTACTTTCAGATATTTTTTCCAAATCGCGAGATTTGGATTTGTGTAATTGGTCTTTTGTTAAATGGAATGGAATAGGTTACTCATAGCATAGCCAGTTAGGCTTTGAGTTGCACTTGTCAAATCATTTTAGAAGGTCCGGTTGGATTTCAAATCATATGTCTGTATTAGTAACTGCAGATGTACTGTCAAATTATTAATGATATCTCCAAAGAAACCTTGCCAATAATTCATTTTGGATACTGGTTAATATACTTTTATGTGCCATTTGTGTACCAATAAAAATAGGAATGGGAAGTGTGGTTTCGAATTCAACATGCCTAGCGTGTGAAGAGATAAGTCAAACCTCCACAACTAGTTTAAGCACATCTAGATCACGTCCTGTTCTCACATCAACTGTAGATGGATATGTTGAATCATCTGCACCATGTGAAATTGTGAGAAGGAGTTGGCAAACATGACAAGGCTTTCCAAGGTAGATAAAAAGTTGTATTATGTCAGCTGCCTGTTGGGAAACCTGTACAATAAATAAGCCATGTTATAGTATATATTGAAACTTGAAGTAAAACGAAAAATGCTTATATAGAGAATCGCAGTTTATATTTGATATAGGAAAAAAATTGGGAAAAATAAATTTGTGAAGTGGACTTTTTTTTCAGGATGGTGTAATATTTAAAACACCAGTTTCTTACAAGCTATAAAGAAAACAGACTATTTTACCCAGAGGAGATCTTTTTGCTTAAAATTAAGAAGACAGTCTCCATCGTCAGATCTTTGGTCAATGCTGGCAACTGGTTTAAGAAGGAAGCCAGATCGTCTAGTAACGACCTGCCAAGAAAAGACGAGATATCAAGTGATGTTAAATGGTATTAGAAGAGTTTGAGTTATATTATAGTTTATAGTATAGGGATATAAAGTGTAATTATGTTTCTTATATATATCCTTTGTAATGTTGGTTTATTTAATACAATAAATATATACAATTACAAATCCTGTTACGGTGTTTATTGAATGGAAATCTCAACACAACAAACATTAAGAGTTATATCAGTGAGATCAATGCTACACAGTACCACTGACAAGGCAATCAAGATAAGAGGCATGACAGTTTGTTTTCATTTGGCACTAAGAAGTCAGAACTATGTGCTTAGATGAAATATGAATGTGTGCTGATCAAGCATAGATCTGCATAGAACGGCTTAAGTGTGGAGTTGATTGGATTGGACCCGGGTTGGATGTTTCCAACTCCGCACTCGAGCTGATCCACCCAGATATATGTGTGATCATGTGATTTAAATAAGAAAATAATTAACAAGGCTTAAAGTTACGTACATGCAAAGGCTGGATTGATACTGATGGGAGATGCTTGAAAAGCCTTAATCCAAGGAACATCTCTAACTGCTTCTGACGATAGCTATCTACAACTGCGTTATTATATCTTCTCTGAAGGGTTATTTTCACATTTTGTGCCACAGAAAATTGTTTGGACTTTGCAGCGTCCTCACTAAATATGTTAAGAATATGACTGTGCATTGCTTTAGAACCCGTGTACAGTGTTGCATGAACATCACCAGCAATCAAGAATAGGTCAGCTAACAGAAATACTGGTGATAAAAGGGTTGACCGTTTGAACTCCTCAAATGTCATGTCAAATCGCTTCCAAGGCTTATCTTTCCGGCTTGTGGTCCTAGTCTTGTTATTGATATCATTTGAGTTTCCGGTAAACCTGTCAGAATGCTTTTCCAATCCGCTGTGATTACGAGGTGATTGCTGACCACTACCCAATTCATTATCAAGAAATATCCCAAGCCTCCTACATTGCTCTGTGAAAACTTGAAGGGCACCAAAAAAACTAGCAGCGTTTGTGCGATCCAAAGAATCAGCACAGTTGTAGCGAATTACTCCATTTTGATGTACTCGTAAGCAAAAGAAGCCAATGATGTCGTCATTACAAATTTTTTCACCTTCACACTCCTCCAATTGCTCACGCGAAAGGAGATAATCACCTTCAGATATGCCTATGGATATCGTGGGTGCTTTCAAATGGTACCAAAGTCCTTCAATGGTCTGGTGTTCACCCTTTAATCGGACACTTGTATGCCAATCATAATGTATCAAATGAAATCTGGTACTAGGAAGTTTACCAGTTGACCGGATATAATTCAATGATTCCTCAAAATGTTGAACTAAAATGGATTCTGATTTCCCTTCTCCATTTCTAAGTAAATTGACACACACAATAGGAACTGATCCATTTTTATTTTGATTTGCGCCAACAACATCTGTATTCTGAGTATCATATCTCTTGCTTAATCTCTGGTAATACCGTGCACTTCCTTTATAAGGATCACGGTCAGCAACATATATTGATGCTTCTGCAGCAGTCATCTTTAGTTCCGCACCCCACCATATAGGAATAGTGCCTCGTCTCCATACGTAAGTATTGAAAGGCACACTTTGACCAGCCCGTTTTGGAACCCATATAAGTTGCTCACACTCAATTTCATTTCCTGTGGCAAATAGATGCTAATTAGAATCATTACAAAAAAAAAACAAACAAAAAAACATAAAGAAAACATGCCCCAGAAACTTAGTATCTATACAGCATTTACATTTACAAAAAACCTTGAACTTCTTAACATGTTTTCCATCAATTAGCAATTTAGAACTAATGGTTTATTACATGTAGGGTTTGCATTTCTATATGATTTAGCGATATAATCAGAAAGTAAACAGTTTTTGTTTTAGCTATTTAATTAGTATAAGAATTCAAACATAGATTAGACTTCTCTTGCCTACCATTACACAAATAGTTATGAGATGTCACTGTAAGATTGGGTGTCGAAGTAGAAAATGGAGTACCAAAGTGATCATGTTAGAAGATTGATGCTATAAGATTATAGTTTTGCGCAAAACTTTCTTATAAACTTGGTCTGTAGAAAGGTTGGGGAATAATTACAAACTGATCATCTTAGGTTTCATTAGAAGCCACCCACAACCACATTATCGACATGAAAAGAACATAACTCGCAAGAGCCTCTTGAGCCATTAAAAAGTAGGTTTTATCAATAAATGTAATATTTCCATCAAGTTATCAAGCAATAACAAACATTACAGAAAGAAAATGAATGTACCATTTTAAAGATGTCAATCTACCTGTGCTGTAACAAGAGTTCATCCCCCTTGCTATGTATCGAGTGCCTGGATGCAGCCTACTGCGACGAGCTATAAGTGCAACAATGCCTTCTTGCTGGCCTAAGCTTCCAAATGTTCGATATTCTACAAATCCCTGTAAGTTTACATGGATTACTTGAGCATGCAATCCTATTAGATCCCAGATGCCATTTGGATATTACAAGGTCAGATGACGGTTCATGCATGTTGGTTGTGATTCTGGAAAAAAATGATTCTTATGGATAACAATATACACAACACAAGAATATAATAGTTAACATATTTAGAAATGTAATAACTTCTTTGTTGCATAAACTTTGAAATAATACAATGTACATTAAATGACAATCTAGGGTTGATTAATAATGGTTTCCTTATTTATTATGTATATACAATATAATACTTGCAATTAAATAATCTTGGGTTGTTTACATTGAAGAATGGATGCTTATTGATTATGCATATATTACTTCCCATTAAACAATCTAGGACTGTTTTTATTTGAAAAAGCTTAACCACTATATTAAAGATCCACATCATCATTATCGATGTAAATATGGTGGCTGACATGGCAAAATACACTTAAACCAGTGCCATGTTAACATGTACTCATAGTAAAATTCATCTACAAATAACATACTTCGATGACAGATGGTAATTATGTTTGTATTGTAGTAGGTTAAAGTTACAGTACATTACATTTATCAAACTTAGACAATACACTGCATTTTGTTGCAGTTTGCCCATAATCACGTTGTGGAATGGATTATTTATTCGTTATATATAATTCTACAAACAAATATTCCGGGATCCAAAAAAACAACTATATAAAATATGGGTTTTGTCCAGTCAGATAGCACATGAATGTAACAAAATGGCACAAACTATAAAGCACGGTACCTGCAGCAAAATGACACAGTGCTGCTGCAACCCAATTCTTCTGAAAGCCATTGAGAACCATCCATTCCAAACAAATTCATCATCGGGATTTTTTTGGGAAACACGACTAGGAAATGGCCGGGTGATGTCTCTTGTTTCACAAAAGTAGTGTTTTCCATCAATCTCAAGTTCAGTAAGTTCTTGAATATTTTTTACTTCTCCTTTACCCTGTGGTTGAGGGTTTTGAAGTAATAATTTGATCCATTTGCTCTCATTAATGGTATATAAACACCCGCCACCTGGCAAATATGGAATGCTAGCAGTCAACTTTGTAGCAACAAGCAACAAGGCAAAGCTCCCAAGTACTGCATAGCCCAATATAGCTTTGGCATAAGTTGTACTCTTGCAAATCAACTTTGAACCATCTGTTATGTAGTTTAGTGCTTCATCTTGGGAGTTAAAAATATCATAACCCGGCTTTCGGTCATGATGAAGGGACCCAGTTGTTGGATCAATATAAATGACTTGAGTGTCGGTCCTAGAAGACAAGCTAACAACAATATACACCTCATTGGTTTCAAGTGTAAGGATAATTACGGATGTGTTCCTCAATCCTTCGACTGTCCCTGGAGTAGGTTTGCACAAGAGGAACCAAGTATGAGAACCAAAAAATTACAACATAGTATACATGACTTGATTGTCTATTTAATTATTTTAAATTCAAATATACTATAGGTTAATACAAATATACTATAGGTGGAAAAATGGGTAAGTTGGATAGTGAGTCAAAACAGCTACTTGTTGTAAAGGGTGAAACGGGTCAGGGTCAACCTTATTGTCTATTTAATTATTTTAATAACAAAGCGGCATGTCAAAAATGATTACAAAAATAATATCGTATTATCTCAATAATAATCTTTTTTTAATACATTGATTTAGGAGGTTTTGTACATTAGATATACACTTTGGCGACGCTCAATCCTTTTCCTTAAAGCCAACTGTTTTGATTTTACCTGTTGACCTATTAGATATAATCCAAAACCAAAACCAAAATCAACCCACTCATAAGTCAATAGTTAAAATATACCCAAGCAAAAATCAAGAGGGAGTGAGAAATAAGATTAATGAAGCTAGAAAAGGGTATATTAAAACATGATAAAGGTTTGAAGGGCCTAACCAGTTGAATCCATTGTCTCGTAATGAAGCTGCTTTAAGTGTTGATGACATCACTACGGTTCATGCTCCTAAAGGTAAGAACCTAGAGTATAAAACAAACATTAAGTACAGAAGTTAGCTAAAGTATCTAGAAACTACTCATCAAAATTTAGTAATTTACATATAGATACATACACACATATAGGTGAGGTTTCATTACGAAAGGTTCTGAACGTAAAAAGCGCAGGAAGGACGACGCACCTATTGTTTACACTTTGATGCACCTCAATTTCCTCTTTAATCTCTTTAACGAACCTGATACACTTCAGATGCATCAAAGAATAAAGTCAGGTGCACAAAAAACTATAAGCAGGTAAATCATTCTTCCTACACTTTGTACGTTGAAAACCCTTCCTACCCGAACGACAACCCATATACACATATACACATATATAAATCATAATATAAACTATGAATTCAAAAGGAGTGTCACCAAGGGCTGAGCTATGAAATCTTCCAAACAGGTTCATAACTAAATTGAGTAATATTTTGGTACATAATCAAAGGGTTCGAATTTAACATAATAACATTATAACCAATACTAAAAACGTTAAATTTTACGCGGGTTCAACTGAACACTCTCGATTCATCCCAAAATGTCATATGACTACATTTCTATAATATGTATCATCAGTACAACAACATTAAACTAATTACCTTAAAAAGACATAATTAATAAGTGAATAAGATCAGAGTGATTATAAATTGATCTGAAACATGCATATATATGTACACACACACACACATATATATATATAAATATACAAAATTAAGAAATAGTAAATAAGACCTAATTTAAAGGTGCCAGAAAATTACCATGTAACGATCAAAACAACGGTTAATTGATTCTGTTGGTTGATATAATTAAATACAGTTAATTTGATTAGGAGGATTTTTATTTAATTACTTATTATTTATAAATAATAATATAAATAATGAATGAATTTACGGGTAAAAAAATGATGTTAACAAAACCAGAATAACTGATAACACAGATCAGCGTCTGTTTAGGGGGTAGGTTTTTCTGTTTTTCTGTTTTCTATATATTAATTTTAATTCATAATTTATAAATTATATATGTCCAAATTAAATATAGTAATTTAAATTTAAAAGTTATGCAATAAAATAAAAAAGATAGGATTTTGTAATAATTTGTACAACTAAATTTTCATAA
>JAOEHQ010020596.1:0-14598 GCA_025447715.1 Asclepias incarnata
TTTTTAGGTGATAATATTTTTAATTTTTAAAGAGGATTATATAGGGAGTTACCTACATGATGTTGTAGGGAATATATCCCCATATATATATATATATATCCAAATTAATTTGTTTTCTTTTTTTATTACCATTTGGAAAAAAAAAAAAAAAAATTTCAAAACTTTTCAAAATATAAAGGGTAACTTTATAGAGTATCATATCAACAAAATCCAAAATTCAATTCTAGGTTTTCTGCATCCTTCATACCCTCTTCTAAAACATACACACACACACACAAAAACACTAACTTCATCTATACACTATTCTATATGATCTAACCCACACAACAACTTCTCACCGGAAATGGCGTTTCCGACCGAAGAGCAAGAGGATACTCCGGCAGTGCGTAAAACTAAAGTGATACCGCCGATTATACTTCAGGACGACAAAGGTCCGTGTTCTCCTCTTGCTATCTGTAATCATATACTGCAATTGATTATATATCTATATCTGTATCTATATCTATATATATGTGTGTGTGTATGTTTATGTCTACGTCTATATATGTTATATATTATTGAGGTAGATGTGTGTTGTAGTTAGATAACGATTGTGAGTTTTAGATTGATGTTTATTCTAAGTTGATTTCGTCGCTAATTACTTAATTTCATGTAATTGCTATATATATATATATATATATATATATATAAGGGAAAAACAGAAATGTTGCTAGCCATTTCCCCTCACATAGCTGCCACGTGATTGAATGATAAAAAAAAAAGGTTTTAAAGTTATAAGGGAGAAGCATGCTGCTAGAAGCAGCTAAGCCTTCATCATTATATATATTAAGGATTTTGGATTGTTATTGTGATATTTGGTTAGGATTGGGGATAAGTGATTATGATTTAATTATAGGGATTTTCTAAAAAATTGCCCCTAAGGCAATGGTTTAGGATTTTATTTATGGACACCATTCTTCACTTAATGCTCCAAATCAGAACGGATCAAAACTTTTTCAATCTTTTACTTGTCAAATATATTAACATTAATTTACCTATTAAAATACCACTATATATCAAACTAAAATGGGGCTGACATGTGTTAACTTGGAATTTTCATGTTTAACTTGTTTTTGGAGCTCCATTACTCGAATAATTTGCCGTACATTAAGTCCCGTATCTTTGAATAGTAAAATTTGATGTTCATCTTCTTGAGTGATGATGCGGTTAACGGGAAGAAAATGTATTTCATCGGGTGATAGCAGTTCTTACGAGTCACTAATTTTTTTTTCCAGAGAATTTGAGAAATAAAAGAGAGTGTTACCTATAAAGAACGAATGTTTCCTTGTGAAATTTGGATGGCGTTCACTTTCTCTCTGTGCATGTTCATTGTAATTGCAACCTGGTTTAGGATTTGTGTGTCCTGTTTGGAGAAGATCTCACACACACATATATTCTAGTCAAAGAGAAAAAGGTTTTCTGATATTTGATATATTTAATAAATAATGATTTGCTATATGTTATTTTGCAATGCATATTATAGATTTATAGTAACAAATTAATGCCACCCATGTTGGTGAGGGATCATGATTAGCATCCAAGGATGTTATGGCTTTAGCCTTGGTCTTAGAAATGCCAGCGTTGGTTCCGTGTTCTCTATAACATCATTTGCAAAATCTCCCATTGTCTCAATATCCTTCACATCCTCAGCCACAAGCTATCATGATCATTTCCTCTTCTAGTCCTAGCCAACCGAAAAGGAGAGATAGAAAATCACATGCTGTGAGGCTAGCTAGGCTGGCGAGGCTTGCAGGGCTAGCAAGGGTGAGCCTAGGGAGGCTAAGACTAGCAAAGCTGGGGAGGCTGGCAAGGCTACCAAGTCTAAGGCTGACGAGGTTTCGCAAGGCTATCAAGGCTGAGGTTGGAAAAGCTTGCAAGGCCACCAAGGCTGAGGTTGGCAAGGCTACCAAGGCTGAGGTTGGCAAGGCTGGCAAGGCCACCAAGGTTGAGGCTGGCAAGGCTATCAAGGCTGAGGCTGGCAAGGTTGGTAAGGTTACCAAGGTTAAGGCTAGCAAGGCTACTAGGGAACCCACAAAGAAGATCTTTGCGTGGAAAAAGAAGGGGAGGAGGATGTTGATCCGGTAGAGCCTCAGGGCCATTTATATATGGTACATGGAAAAGATAAGTATATAGGTTGGTCAAAGTCTAAGCCTCCTGAAAGAACCATCATCCTTTTCTCAAGAATCTTGATGTAAGCTACCTTGTCAAGAATTATCATTTTACTTTATGCATTTTCATGTTGATTGGTCCGATCATGTATCCCAATCAACATCATTTTCCTTTCGAGCATAATTTGCCATTAAGAATATCCTGCCTATGAAACTAATTAAAAGGGTAATCCAACAAAGTGCTAAAAAGGAAGAAAAATTCATAGGCAACTTCTGATTCGGATCATAAAAACCCAATACATATTAAAGGCTGAGTATAGGCCAGCGAGGGAACGAGTTGCAAAGCAATCTCCCGACTACCACTCCAAAAGATTTTCGATTGCCAAGGTCGGACTTTGGACCGACTGCCAAGGTCGGACTGCGAAGGTTTAGGGTTAACTGCCAGGGTCGGACTACTAAGGTCGAACTGCCAGGATCAGACTTAGGGCGGACTCCACTCAAAGTAATGGCACCTTATCTTCTTCCTTACCCTCTGCCTAGCCTAACCCTCTGCCTAATCTTCAAGTCGGACTAACGGAGAGTCGAATTGCCTAACTCTAAAGTCGGACTGGCGGCATCGGAATGGCAAAGCAAAGAGGAACTTCTTATAGAGAAGTGATAAAAAAAAAAATTCACCAAGTGTGAGTACCGAAGTGTAACAAGCCAAAACTGGGCCCGGCTGAACACTAACAAAGATTGGTTCATCTTTTTATTCATTGGATAAAAGGGTAGGCACTTCCCGATATATTGATGAAGGGATAGCAAAGAGATTACTCTGCCCACATCAATTTTACGTCTTTTTCATTCATCGGATGATAAGATAAGCGTTTCTCATTGGGAAACAGTGCACATAAAATTTATTCATCTTTTTATTCATCGGATAAAAAGGTAAGCACTTCTCACCGGGAACTGACAATCCTCGCGAGTGATAAAGTTTTTAAGACCCAGACCCGGGGCAAAAAAAAAAAAAAAAAAATCAAAATGAGAATTCACTATCAAGAAACCCCTTTTTTGCATTTGAATTTGGGGGTCTTGATACATACAAAGACAATACTTGGCGAAAGCTATAGGATCCCCTTCCTAGAAAGACTCCTCCAGTCAAAGAAGCCCTTCCAAGAGGCTCCTTTCCTGGAAGCCCCTTACTTCCAGGAAGCACCTTCCTTTCACCCTTTTTGATGGGAACGAAGAAAGAAAGAAAGAAGCTAAGTACCTTTGCCCAAGTAAATGTGCACAAAGAAAAGTGCCTCTACCCTTTTGTGGTTAGCCTCGCAAAGCACCACCCAAAGAAAGAGGTTAGACATGAAACTAAGAAAAGGATGCAAGTAAAGTTCAAACCCAAGTTATTAAAGGAAAACTTACGCTTGAACTTGGGGGACTTGATGAGGTGTGGTCCACCCTAAACTACAAATTGCTGAAAGCCGACCTTACTTAAACAAAGAATCCGTCGATGGTGGATATATATATGTACGGATCTAGGGTTATTGGAGGGAAGGCGAGTCAGGTCGAAGCTTAGGCAGCGCCTAATAGACAGGCGGACTTAGGTCCGACTTTACTGTGGAGATCCCCGACTTGGGCAAGGAAAGGGAAGGAGGACTTAAGTCCGACTTTCATCCTCAAAGTTATATCTAAAAGGCTTGGCCCAATAACAAAACAATCGTATACATATATGAGGAGACACGGACAATGCGCCTAACTTAAGTCTGACTTCCTGACTTAAGTCTGCGTTCCTGTCTTAAGTTTGCCTTCCTGTCTTAAGTCTGCCCTCCTGACTTAAGTCTGCCTTCCTGGCTTAAGTCTGCCTTCCTGGCATAAGTCTGCCTTCCTGGCTTAAGTCTGCTTTCCTGGCTTAAGTCTGCCTTCCTGGCTTAAGTCTGCCCTCCTGGCTTAAGTCTGCAAGTCCGACTGGATCTTGGAAAAGCCTAGGAGGACTTAGGGTTGGCTGGGTCACATCCCAAGATAAAGGCCTATAAATGCTGTCAGGCCCACATACGAAATTGCCCTAATCTGGCTCTATAAATAGTCAATCATTTGCTGTCAAATGTAGATTCACAATCATATAGCAATGACTCACTCACACATTTCATTCTCTATCAAATCAATCATCATATATATTCCTTCTAGAGAGGGAAACCTGCAACTCTCTCTCTAGGCTATATCTCTTAAACACCTTAGATTCTTCGCGAATCTGGTAGGTTTGCACTCGTAATCGGAGGAGGTTAAGAATATAGCACGGTTGTTATTGAGCCTAACAATCCATGCTCAAACACTAATAAATTTGAGAAATAAAATATTCAAAAAGTCTTTTATATGTTGTGTTTTGGAACATTGAATGGAGAATACTATCCATAAATAAAATTCTAAACCATTGCCTTAGGGGCTATTTTTAGAAAATCCCTTAATTATATAATGTAACTTTATGCATTGCTTATATTTAATTTGACTGCATTTTGGTGATAGTATGTTTGTGTCATTTTTAAGGCTATGCTGGTATTTTTTTGCGGTTCTTATCTATTATTCACAAGGATTGGGCTAACATTATTGGTTATTGGCAATTTTTTTGGAATCAGGTGCGAATGGTTTGAGAGTAGAAATGTGTCTCAACTCTGGAAGTGGAGGAGATAGAGGCGATGATGGTACTTCAGTTTGTTTGTGTGGATTACCTCCTTTATCTGCTGAGCATCCATGGTTTGTTGTCCAAGACCTTCATCTTACTCACTAGTTCTTCTCAACGTTTGACAACAACCCGCTGCCTAAATATAAGTGTCAGGGAAACGTATTAGAGGATGTTTCCATTCATGGATTATTTTGTCTAATGATGCACAAAACAGTTGGTCCCTACGGAATCCCTTATCTGCTTCTGACATCATCTCTTTCCCACCCCTGACCTTGCTTTCGAGTGAGGGAGATTATAATTTCATCCGAGAATGTTTTTTGTCTGCCCCACCTGGTCATCCTTTTGCTAACAAGGTCTGATAAGAGTACTTTTGTCTTCTCTCGAGTATTCATTGAAAGAAAAAAACAACGAAAAAAGGCAAGATGGATCGAGATGTCGTATCTTAGCCAACTAAGGAGAGTTACATGGAATGGGCGTTTCCTACATAGCATGATATATTGCAATGGCGAAATATATGCTATCTGTAGTGATAGTGAGCCCGCTTCGTTCATTGTACAAGTTCGAGTTGTCCCGGGGATAAAGAAGTTGTTATAGCACTGTTAACATTTGGGATGGTCCCTCTTCCACCGACTTGGCGTAGTAAGATAGAATATCAGGTTCTTTGTGGATCACCCAGAGAGTTGTTTTACATAGCTGTTGGTTATCGTCAAAAGACTGACAAAATACCCAGTGATGTATTTGTTTTTAAACGTGACATGACCAGTATAAACTGGATGGATATGCAAAGGCTCCAAAAGGTCCACATGACATATGAAGAATTGGAGCTACCGTATCTTTATTCTATCAGGAGGTATGCTCAAGAATTGTGGGAGGGCGTAGATCAAAGGATAAGGGATTACGTCGACTCCTTGTTTTCTATAGGAGATTTGTGGGAACAAGTGCAAGACCTTAAAAAGGGCATTTTTGTTGTAAATATTGCAGATGTAAAATCTGGATTTTACAACCCTGCAATTCGCTCAAAGCTAGGGGGCTGTATACTTATCAATGACAAAGAGGGAAAGCTAATATATTCATATCAAATCAACAATAGGACCCTCACTCCATCTCCCGTGCCCATTTGGGTGCCGCCAAGAAGCCACATGTCAATGTGGGAATGCTGGTACTGTTTCTTTTCTCTTCTCTTTCTATTTGTAAACATGTAGAAAGTTGTTAACATAACTAAATATTTATAACAATCTTATGTATTGTTTTGTTAGGCTAAAATAAGTGGTTGATTAAATTTAAAATATCAAATCAAAATAAGTATTAAGTATGAGATGTAAATGTTTGAGGACTAAATTGCAATTAAAGTCAAAATAAATGAGCTAATTACATGCCATGTCATCACTTTTAAATTAATTGAAAAAATGGGGTGTTTGCTTTAATAATATAGAAAGAAGATTTGATATTATATATATGTGTTCTATTGCAAGAAAAATATTTCTTAAATCATCATTATTGTAGGTCAGAAGATGACTATAGAGAAGCCAAATCCATTGTTGATTTTGAACAAGAGAAGATGGTGGTTTCTTTACCTACAAAGGTTGAAGGTTGTGAGTGTCAATTGTTAAATATTCCATCTGATGCCTTGGAGATGATTATGAAGCTTTGTGTTGCCATCGAATACATGAATTTCCGTGCTACATGCAAAAAATGTCGTCTGGCAGCTCCTCCTATACAGTGGGGCCACCAAACAGCATTAGGGAGATTACATAATTATACACTAGCTTCACCTCTCCTGATGGTTGTTGACCAGTTTCGCGGTGTTATTACTTTCACAGAGCCGTTTAGGGGTGACAACTACTTTATGAGAAGATCTCAATTATCAATTGCTGAAGATACAATCTGCTGTTCGAGGTTTGGCTGGCTTTTGTTTAAAACCAGTGATTTTTGACCAGTATTCTATAACCCGTTCACAAATGACCTCCGCCAACTCCCTGAAACAAATCATTGTTTAAGAAACTTTTGGTTTTCCGCCCCACCTACTTCCCCTAATTGTCGTGGTGTTGGATTTCATAGTGGAGGTGTTGAGATACATTCTGTATCTGGAGAACCAACCTGGCATCAGAAAGACTATACAGATCCACTATACTTCCCTGTATGTTTCCCAACAGCCTATAACGACAAACTTTATTGCTTGTGTTATCCGGGGAGACTAATGGTTATGAAAGATTTGGGTGAAGTTCATGTGTCCTTTGAAGAGCTACTCAACCGCCCAGCAAGCTCTTTCCGTTCCTTTTCTAGTGGATATCCGCCGCAATATTTTTTGGTTAAATGTGGCATAGATCTTGTACTAATTGAAATGGCCCGCATTGGAGAACCAATGGAGGTATTCAAACTGATAAATGGAGGATGGGTGAAGGTAGGTAATGTAGGAAAGAATATGATCTATATAAGTGATACTAACTGTATTGGCGTTGAAGCTAAAATACCGGGAATGGAGAACAAGATCTTCCTTGCACAGACAGCAAAAGAAAAAATTGTGTTTTATTGTCTCGGAACTTGCAAGTACTACACATTCAGTGCCGAAGGGATTCCAGAACAATTAGGGGATATCTGCACAAGCGGATATCTTTCTGCTCACACCTGGATTGACCCAAGCTGGTCCCGTTCACTGTGCCCAGAAGAAGAGGAACAAAAGAAAAAATCGAAACAGGAAGCAGAATAAGCCCCTGAAGGAAATCAGCGATGAGTTTGACGAATAATGTGGTATGTCTTATGTATTGATCATTAAATTCCCTTTTGAACATAGATATACTTGATTACATGAGAATAAATCCCATTGGCATTATTGTTTTTTTCGTATTACCATTTATTGAAAGAAGTATGGATTACAACTTTGATAACATCCCCCATGACATGGTTTTGGGGTGGAACTGGAGTTGATAACAAGCCTAAGGACCCTAACTGAATAGATTAAAATGCTATATCATATACACTAAGGGCTGTTAAGATTCAAACTGTGAACCTGATGTTAATAGATATCTAATGACTAGTATGACTTTGCAACCTTACAAGTGCTCTGTGTAATAGAACCCTCTCGACTGTTTATGAACTTATCAAACATTATGTTCCTTGGTTACATCTTTGACCATACATTGTGTTATTAAGTGGTTAGAGTGCAAAGATATGGCTCTTGAAGCTGCATGGTCTCTGAATATCGGTACGTTAAACCAATTGAGTCAGAACTAGAGTTTGATAGCTGTGTGTATTATTGGCCTGCCTAGAAGAGCATGCGAGTTTGTAATAGTGGTCTGTTTGAATGTATGCTGTGTTGCTGAATAATGTGTGCTGTATATGAACTGTAAAGATACATAATACTACTTGAGCATTTTAGCCTTTTGTTGATAGTATGAAAGAAAAAATATTAATTATTTAATTCCTTTATTAATTTAACTGTTCTACTGCCCTTTTTGCTGCTTTATTTTACTTTATTGTTTCTACATTTTTTCCTTCTTTTAAACTTCTCTCTCTCTTTTTTTGTTTTATGTTTTGTAGTGCTGGCAGGTGTTCTTTTTTGGAGAGGAGGATTCTGATGATGGCAAAATCTTTTGTTATTTAGAGTAACCCCCATACCTAATGTTGTACCCAAAAGGTTTCTTAAAGCTGTGTACTTTCCACACTAAATGAGGCATGTTTTGGACCAATTGGTGAAATGAATATACATGGTGATAGATGGTGACTTTTTGCTTTTGAAGCTCAGTAAAAAAGTTGATAATAACCGAAATGATTTGATTTGAGTGCAGCATATGAATCAATGCATTGACTATACTTTAGGAAACTGCATCATTTTTGTTTTGAGCTGTAAATCATCCAAGTAAACTTGCTACAAATAGAATTTTGTTAATGACAGCCATAACATACATCAAAAAATAATACTAGGGTTGTCAATACTCAATCCAACTTGAAATCGACCTGAAAAAAAAAGGTTAGGAGGCTGTCATTTGCAAAATAGTAAAAAAATAATCAGTCCCGTATTCATAAACAGGCTGACAAAGGGAGACAAGTCTATACAAGATAGGAGTGGTGATTTTGATTCATTTTCTAGTGAATGTATAGATATTGGTTATGTTTTATCTCAAGCATATCAAATAGAATCTTAGCTAATGGGTAACACGTTGAAAGTTAAAGTCTACTTTTCACGAATACAACCTCTTAAATAGTATTTTATTCAGAGATGTAGCTTATTATAAATAATATTGTACTTGTAATTGGAGTTAGCACATTCATCATCAAAAGAAAATACAAAAAAGAAATGATTGCACCTGTTACAATATGTACTATAAATGACCCGTTTTGATCCATTATCCAACCCGCCAGACCCACCCATATTTGAAACCACCGTATTTAAGATGAGGAAGAAATTATACCGTTATTGGAGCTGCACCACAACGCCAATTGCATAAAGAATCCTTCAAGTTAGTTACAGTGGCCATGTAACCATTCAGACCAGCTGCCAGAATATGACAACAAATATGTCCAAGAACCTACATGAGTATTACCTCATGACTGGTTAGAGAGTACTTAACGTATAACACATAATATGCAACTTGATGGGTGCCTCAGAAGCATCAAGCATACATAGGCATAATCACAATCAAACTTTGAAGGCAGAGAACCTCTGGACTGATAGCCCATAAAGTGACAGATAGCAGTGAATTTCTTTCCTTTGTATGTCCCTTCTTTCTGTCAACATATTTCACATATAATGAGTTCTTGAAAACCATGATGATATTAAAAGTAATAATGATGCACTTTGTACAGAAACAAATAAGTTATGCCCAAATGGCTCATTTCGTACCAGTATCTTGCTCATTTCCGCTTCTACAAGTACAGCAAGAAGCTTCTCAGTTTCAATCTGAGAGTGAAAACTCAAAAATCAATGCTTTTGAAACACAATTTACATCCTTTCCATTATAGGTAGCAGTCTTGACCCATTTACTTAGGAATAGTTGTTCGGGTGATGTTTTATATGTAACGAGGTTAATCACGTAAATAGAAAAGCTAAGTTTACCAAGATACAAATCAAATAGGTCGAATGGGTCAAAAGTTACCTTGGTGAATATATATTGCACAAAAAAAATCTCAAATCATTATATTCAAAAAGTTGTGTTATTGTTAAAATAATGTTTCTAAGCACATCAATTATATTCATAATTATAATGACGCAGCTGTTATATATAAAGGTTTAAATCTTTTGGATAAAAAGTGTTTCCACAGCACCACTTGTACCTAAAACGTATCCATTTTTATCTTTAAGCATCGGATAATGATAAAGTACCTGAGATAACTGTGCAGAGTTATCTGATTCAGGATAAAGAAGAAGCTGCACTATTGAAGGTCATCTATGAGCAATAATCTGCATAAAAATCTAAAACATGTGCATAAATATAAAGTACGCAAAACAAACCTCTTCTCTAATAAAGGGTGGCAAAAATTGAAATAAGGTGGATGCCCAAGGTGACAGTTGTGATGATATCTTATCAACAGAAACACCTTGTCGAAGATATCGATGGATTTCCTGAAAACACAAGATTTTAATGGCAAAATAAATATACTAATCTTTAAACTGAAACAAAAGACATTATAAATTAGTCACCTGCAACAACCCATAAACCTAAAGAATGCTTTCTATAATCCCTTCTGGAAGCAGGATGACTCCATGGAACTTTTCTGTCCCAACCAAAAAACTATTGAAAATAAGCTGATAATACTAACCACCACGTCGACAATAATAAAGTGTGGTAAATGAGCAGTCAGACAATGTGGGTAATGGGTTAGATTTGGTTGGGCTGATCTGTAACAGTTTCAGTTCGACAGTAATTTTATTTAAATATCATTACAAAAGTTATATTATTTAAAGTATTAACAAATTTTTGAATATAAGATTTATGAGGATTTGTGAATTAAAAAGGAAACCCTTTAGGTCTTTAGGAGTCTTTCAACCCGCTTGACCAGGTCCTTTTTACGCTATATCTGTCAATTTAAATCGTTTCATCTGCTAGATAAAAATAACCCGAGTCAAACAATTCTTAGGTAAATGAACCGAAACTGCCACCTCTAACAATAGCAGAACCACAGACCACCACTGACCTTTTTCTGCCGGGCTTGCACAGCATCACAGATCTGTTTTGTTATGTCAAAGATGGTTAGTTTTGAAGCAACAACTTCTTCACCAAGAATAAGGTTCAAATCTCAACTTGTCAAAATATCGGGTTCTTGAGCATTTCAAGTCAAATGTGGGTTCGACTACTCGAACGTTTCATAGTTTGAATACAAAGTGGAAAGTTATGAACGCCGCCATGGGTCTTTTCAACGGCTTCTACATCCAAGCGGTATAACTTTTACTTTTATTTATAACATTTATACTATTCTTATTTACAATTATATAACTTATACTTTTACTTTTTTACAATTGTATAACAAATACTTAAAATTCTATTTGTTACAATTTTGTAGACACGTGCTAGGGCAAGTGGGTGCAACGACTTGGACGTGATGAAAACCGCTTTGGCCGATTACAAGACAAAAACCGAAAAATCCTTTGCTCATTTACCGGCGTGGGAGGTTGTAAAAGGGCATGAGAAATGGGTTGAGCAAGCTTGTTTTCAAGATGTCGGAGGTTCGAGCTCTTCAACGAAAAGGAAGTCGGGCGAGTATGAAATGGCTAGCAACGAAAATATAATTCCAGGCATGAATGAAGACCCTAGCCCCGTATTTGAAACAAAAAAGGGAAAAAAGAAGCAACCCACAATCTCGTCTTCGATCTCAAGTATTGCGGATGACATTAGTTCGTACACGATTTCAAAAACAAAATGGTTGGAAGAAAAACGCGAGAAGGAGAAGTTGGCTTCAACGTTGTTGGCAACACAAATCGAGGGGGCGAAGTTGAAGAACATACAACGAGAGATGAAGTTTTTTATGGATCCACATGATCACATCACCGATCCCGCCATGTTGCAATTCGTTCTTAACCAAAAACATGAATTGGCAACGAAACACAAATGGTCTATCAACTTCTAGACCTTTTTTATGTATTTTTTTTTAAGTCATGTTTTTGTTTTTTTAGTGTGTAATGCTTTTTTTTAAGTGTATAATGTTTTTTTTTTTTAAGTGTGTAATGTTTTTTTTTTTAAGTGTGTAGTGTTTTTTTTTAAGTGTGTAATGTTTTTTTTAATGTAATGTTAAACTTTTTTAGTATTTAAAAAATGATGTTGTGTATTTTATTTTTATGAATTAAAATATATTTTAAAAAGAAAAAATTGGGTAGTTTAGGGTACCGTTGCCACTAGATTGAGTAGTTTAGGTTAAAGTTAGGGTAGTTTTGACATGGAGGATTTTTATTGGGTAGAGATGATATGGCAATTTGGGTAGTATTGGATACTAGGGTACCATTCCCTCCCCCCTAAGGCCATTTGCTATAAGCCGTTGGACACGGCGTCGGACGCGTGAGGTTGGCTCGACGCTATAGCGAGCGAGCGTCTAGTCGCCGGCGTCGGTAGGGTGCGTCCGTTTTCAGACGCGTGAGACGCCAGTTTTTTAATATTTTGCATGCATTTGTTTTTTAATATCAACGGTTATATATGTTTGAATATTTGGCATGCATTTGTTTAACGGCTAGTTTTTGGATTTTCTATTTAAACATCTACACACCCATTTCATAACCATTTCTTCTAAACAACACCAAAAAACAACTACACAACCATTGCAACTCACAACCATTTCTTCCAAGCAACACCACAAATATGTCATCATCATCAAACGACGATTACGAACACTTGAATAATACGATCACGCATCTGAATACGATTTTCAACCAGGAGACGATCAAGAGCTATGTTGACGTTATCATAGATGAAGAAGAAAACAACCCAGATGAAGCTTCTAGTTCAAGGGTGAAGTTAACAAGAAGGGTAATATCACGAGATCATATTGGGGCCGCGACCCTTCTGTACGAGCATTATTTTGCACCTGAACCAACATACCCACCTGATGTGTTCCGTAGAAGATTTCGTATGCGCAAGGAAATGTTTATCCGTATAGTGCGAGATATACACAACTTCAACGCCATTCAAACGCTACCGGAGCATTTTCAGTTCTTCCCTCTGAATAAGACAGATTGTTCTGGGCGTCCGAGTTTTAATATTTTCCAGAAGTGTACTGCTGCCATACGCCAATTGGCGTATAGTACTAAAGCCGACGCGTTAGATGAGTACTTACAGATGGGGGAAAGAACGACGTTAACATGTCTAGATATGTTTTGTAAGTGCGTATTCCAACTTTACCGTGAGGAATACTTGAGGAAACCGACGGCAGAAGATGTCCAGTGTTTAACTTCCAAACATTTAGAGGTTCATGGTTTCCCGGGTATGATCGGCAGCATTGACTGTATGCACTGGGGATGGAAAAATTGCCCAGTGGCGTGGCAGGGGCAGTACACGCGAGGCGACAAAGGACATCCGACGATCATGCTGGAAGCGGTTTCCTCATATGATCTGTGGATTTGGCATGCTTACTTTGGTCCTGCAGGTTCCAACAACGACATCAATGTCCTTAACGAGTCAGATTTGTTCGACGATTTGCTACAAGACAGGGCTCCTAGAGTTGACTTTACTGTCAACGGGCAACAATTTACAAAGGGTTACTATCTAGCCGACGGTATTTATCCCGAATGGCAAATCATTGAGCAAAATGCACGACCATTTAGCCTCAACAAGATAAAACGCATAATGTATTGTTGTGTGATTCTACACAACATGATTGTTGAAGATAATGATCGTGCAATCAGTCCGTTTGAAGAAGAGTTGATTGCTAATACTAGGCTCCCAACACGTTCGTGGGATGAAAGGGTGTCAACACAACTTCGGATGTATGGGGAGTTACGCGATAGAAGGGTGCACCATGAGCTTCGTAATGCTCTTGTTGAACACGTTTGGAGACTTCCAGAAAACTATCGTCAACGTTAACGTGTTCTTTGAAGTTGTTGTGTTTTTTTTATTTTCTTGCGTAATGTTTTGTATGCATGTTTCGTTGTACTGCGTCTTTTTTAGTTCCATGTAATGTGTGTTTTATTAATAAAATGTGTTTTTATTTGTTTTTAATAAAATGTGTTTTTTTATTAATAAAATGTGTTTTTTAAATTAATGGAAGATGAATAGTGGAAGAAGAGGTGTATTATAGCTAGGGGGTGTTCTTGGAGAGAAAAAAGCTGATGTGGCGCTGATGTGGCTGAGTGAATAGTGGAAGAAGATGTTCCTTATAGCAAATGGCCTAAGAACGGTTGCTATAAGGCGTCTAGCCTTGCGTCCAACGCGTGAATAGTGCACGCCATTATAGCCCGCGGACGTCTGGTATGTGGCGTCAGTGTGGTGCGTCCGAAAACAGACTTATTGGACGCGTTCTTGGCTGGGTTTGCTACGGCTATTTCATATATATATATGTATTATCTGTGTGTGTCGAGTGTGTGTGTCGAGTGTGTGTTTGTATATGTATATATATGCAGGTTTTGATACATATGTATATATATCCTCTTGTTTTGATATATATGTATATATATAGTAGTAGCAGTAGCAGCTTTTACATATATTTTTTTTTTTTGAAAAGTAGCAGCTTTTACATATCTATACTATATATTAAAGCATTTCACTACCTTCCAAAATTTCTCAAATAATGAATTGATGAGACTAAAATGCCCCTACCCTTTCTTCACTAATTTAAACATCTCCACCTAATATACCTATAATACCCTTAATGAAATAA
>JAOEHQ010020607.1:0-14598 GCA_025447715.1 Asclepias incarnata
TTCTCGTTGCGATTTTGCGTTTTTGGTTGCGATTTTGCGTTTCTCGTTGCGATTTTGCGTTTTTGGTTGCGATTTTGCGTTTTTCGTTGCGATTTTGCGTTTTTGATTGCGATTTTGGCTGTTGGTTGCGATTTTGATGGCTATTTTGTGATAATCCAAAAAAACTTGGCTATTTTGGTATAATCTTGATCAAATTTGACTACTCATGTTATTTTCTCTGATAATAATAATAAAATTTCTCATTTCTTTAATGCCCCTTCATTTGGACTTGAAATCCCAATAGCATGAATGAAAAAGTTGACCACTTTGTGTTCTTGGTTTAAAAAAGAATAATAAAAATCCCACCTTTTTGCATCAAGAAATTTTTTCCCAAAAACAAAGAAATGCCTTCTTTTGATCTCAAAGAATTTCAAAAAAATATACGTACACAATTTAGACCTTGGCAAAGATCTTTCCAGTTCTGGGCTAGAGCTGCTGATATCTACACTGGTTATAAGGTGGGCTAAAAAATTAACATTTTCCCCCAAATTTTTGGAATTTGATTGATTTTGGGTTTTTAACCACCTCCAAGGTGGAGGTGTCCAGGGAAAGGGTTATGTAATGGCCACGGAATACTCCAGTTACATCTGAGTCGCCATCTCTGTATTGATTTGGGGTTTTTGTGGGTTTGTGTTTAGGTGTTTCAAGTCAGGGTCAGTTTTGAGAAAGATGTGGAGAAGGCTGAGGCAATGTGGGAAAGACAGCATGAGCATGCTGCTGATAAAATTTATTCCATGTGTTATGATATGGGTGGATTCTTTCTCAAGGTTATTTAAATTTTTTAAAAGTCTGTCTTGAGTTTAAATCTTTATGCATTTCTTTTTGGACTAAAATATATACTCGTATTATTTATAAAGGGATGCTTTTCTCTGTTTGTGGTATAACTTTTCATGTTTTATTTATAGACCATTATGCTCTGTAGTTCAGGTTAACGTTTTCTTATTTCTGAATTTGTATTGTATATGAATTGGGAGGTAATTTTGAAATGGGGTTTTGGTCAGGTAGCTCAAGTTGTTGGGAAGCCTGACTTAGCCCCGGCTGCGTGGGTGAGAAAGTTAGTAACCTTGTGTGATCAAGCTCCAGGAACCCCATCTAATGTAGTGCGCCTCGTTCTCGAAAATGAGTTGGGTAAAAGCGTTGATGAGATGTTTGAAAGATTTGATTGGGATCCTATCGGTTCTGCTTCAATTGCACAGGTACATCACTTCAATACAACTCAAAACATAATATTTCATTCAGAGGTTGAGAAATTGATGACAAAAGTTGATAACTTTAATGTGGCAAAAAACAGGTTCAGGTCAAATTAATACTTTTTTTGATCGGTCGATATAGGATGAATTACCTGAAATACATTTGTCTTTTTCCCTATCAGTTAATAAACAATGTACCAAGTAGGATTTCAACAGTTAATTTATTTCAATAGTATTATAGTTTCTTGAATAAAATGATTTAGAAAGTTTTATGCACCAAGATGCGCTTTGGCACACTTTGACCTGTTTGACCCGTTAGAGATATAAAAAAATAGCCCGAATAGACCCATTCATAAGTATATGGCTCAATATTGCCACCTCATGGGAAGACATTTGGTTTTGTGAATCTTGATTTTTGTATTCAAATTGCATGTTGTAAACCAGAATCTGATCGTTTAAAAGCAAATATTTACCATACATATGTTACATGTAGGTTCATCGAGCTAGGTTGAAAGGTGATAAAAAAGACATTGTTGTTAAGGTATGTATGCTTTCATAGTTGATTTGCAGTCTTTTTTCACTTGATGTTTTAAGTATTGTCTACTCTACAGGTACAACATCCAGGTGTTCAAGAGTTAATGATGACAGATCTTTGTAATCTACAAGCTTTTGCTTTATGTGTACAAAAGACGGACCTTAAGTTTGATTTCTTCTCTGTCTGCAAAGAAATGGAAAAACAGGTGAACACTAGTAAAAATCAGATCACGAGTTGATCAGAGCGAGGGATAGTTTGGGAATGTTAATGCTACTAGGACTCTAAGCGTGTGTTTGATTATGCTTTTTCAAAGTGATTATCGTGACTTTTAGAATTGGAATCAGATAAAACAGTTGATTTGAGCAACAGACAGTTTGGTAATTTTACAATATATTATTAGTCTGTTAAATTTTCACAAATCCTTGTTTCTAACAACCTGTATCTCTTGACCTTAAATATTCAAATTGCATAATCTTAACCTTTAACATTTAAAGATTGTTGTCTATATGCAGATAGTAATATTATTCTCATTCTTGTCATTCTAGATAGGGTATGAATTCGATTTTACAAGAGAAGCAAATGCTATGGATAGAATTAGAAGTTTTTTGAGAGAAAATAACCGAAAGAGCGTCGTTAAAGTGCCAAGGGTGATCAAGGATGTGGTCACTAGGTGTGTAAACATTAACTGTTTTGAGCCTTCTTTAGGAATCAAAAATATAATGAATTGATCTTAGTACATACATGTTTCAGATTTACTCAGATTTATTTATTTTTCATGAATTTGGGTAGGAGGGTGTTGGCGATGGAATATATAGATGGAATCCCAATCCTGAACCTTAAAGATGAAATTATGAAAAGAGGAATAGACCCGGATGGTAAGATTGCAGCAGCAGCAAAGCAGTAAGCTCCATAGACCCCGAGAGTATATCCTTGCAACATCTCTATCCTTAGTGTACAATATACTATATCCTCGCAACATCGCTATCAACTATTTTAAAGCTGTTGGTTTGAATAATGTTATATTTGAAATTTCAAATGCAGGAATATCCTTAGAAGCTTGACTCTTGCTTATGGACAAATGATACTCAACAGTGGTTTTTTTCATGCAGACCCCCATCCCGGAAACATTCTCATCTGTAAAGGCTCAGAGGTAAGTTAAGAAACTGAAGCTAGATAATACATGTCAAAAAGTGTCAATTTCTTTTCTAAGAATTCTCATTGAAGTCAAAGTATTCCTTTTCAGCGATAGTTGAATATTAAGTGACTTGTTTGCTCATGGTGTGCGAGCCAACGAACTTGTTCTGGTTTAAGTCATAGATGTCCATTTAATCGTTACAATGGAATCTTTTACTTTATTATCGTCTTGAAACGTTCATTCATTCTTTATATGCCACATTGTCATGTTCTTCATTATATCTACATTGCAATTGGATCTAATAGTGTTCCCCAATTTTCTTTCTAAGGTTGCATTGCTTGACTATGGACAAGTCAAAGAGCTTCCTAACCCCCTAAGGCTTGGTTATGCTAATTTGGTTCTTGCTATTGCCGATAATGATCATATGAGGGCATCCGAGGGCCTTAGGTAAAAATTCCCATTTATTGTATCTTTACTAGCTGTTGGTGCCTTATAAGAGCATTGCTCTATTCAGAACTCAAATTACATGCTCGTCTAAATAACAAGGGTTTCGTGAATTAGACAGATAACGTGTCTTAACCCACCATCCATGTGGGCTATTTGTTCACGTTCAAATGAAGCTCTTAGGCTCTTAAATAAGAGGAAAAGGACCCAAAGTGTTTTGGTTGTGTGCATTATCTGATTCCGTATGTTTTGTTTGGACCACTGATAATATATCAGGGAGCTTGGCATAAATACCTTGAGCCTATGTGAGGATGAACGAGCAGAACTGTTTAAGCTAGCCCAGGTTATGTTTGACACAAAGCTGCCACCTGGAGTCACTATGTTGCAGCCTTTTGCGGATGATTCTTCTTTAAAGAAGATTGCTGTTCAGGTCTGTGTCTGTTTATTGGAATAATTGTTATTCGGAGTTTTATGAAATTACATGATTAGGGCTTTGATTTTGATTTCAAGTTATGGTATCGATTTCGTTTTTTTTTAATATTTATTTCTTGACTCGAGTGTTTATTTTGTTTTTTACAAACTTTGTTTGTCTTGTTTATAAATACATGATTAAGAAGTTGGTAAAAGGACCAAATGGCCCATCACGAGGCCACGTACCATGCACGTGATGACATTTAATGACTTAGTTATAATGTGTCAGAAATGGACTTGATTGTGAAATGAAACTATTTTGATCATCCTAACAAACTTCTGGGACTTGATCTATATTTTGGGTCATAGGGTCACAATTTGTAATTTACTCCTTTGTTCAACTTTTGGGTTTTGCATTTGGACATTAGCTCATTATTAATTCTTGATTAGGCCTTCCCAGAGGAGTTGTTTTCTGTTCTACGCACGGTGCACTTGTTGAGAGGGCTTAGCGTCGGTCTTGGACTCAACTACTCGTGTGCTGAAGAATGGCGACCCATTGCTGAGGAAGCTTTGTATCATTCTGGCAGACTAAAAGGTTTGCTTGTACCTTACAGATCTTCAATTCATGTCGTTTGCATCATCAAGCTAATTACCAGAACCGTCAAACTGGGCTGTCGGATGGGTTGGGTAATGGGTCAAAATGGCGTTTTCCTTTTCTTGCACGATTGTTATTTTTTACCCATCAAGCTAATTCATGTCGTTCGCATCATCAAGCTATTGTTGTTTTACGCATTTGACTTGTTAATAATATAACACTACAAGAATTGACCCGCTTACAAGTAATTGGGTCAAAATTCCCACAGCTATTAATTATTTATTTACCTCTCTTTTGATGTTTCAGACAAGGAACTGAAGTCTAGAAACCGTCATAGACGCAGGTTTTTCAGGAAAATGTTATGGTGGAGCAAGTAGCTTGAAATCCACATCTAAAAGCTTCATTATAGCTTGATTTACTTCAAAACACATAACAACGGTAGTTACAAATGATTCATCTGCTGCTAAGTGTGATAGATCATATAGATTAACCATTTGTTAAGATCAATTAATCTTCTTTTTTTTTAATGGAACACAACCACAGCACATGTGCAGAATTTTGTAGCAATAATGTTATATTAACTTGTAATTTATGCATTGAAAGTTGTTTATAACTTTTGTTACATTATTCATTGAATATAAAATTAATAATTACTTATTGATTTTTTATTTTTATTTATGATGATGAATAAACTGATCATGAATAATCTCACCCGAGACCTCTTGTGGAAATACGACTCCTTATCACCAAACCAAGTTGGTAATGGTTTGTAATGACATAGAAATATTTGTGTTTAAACATGTGATAACTCACAATTATGACGAATAATGTACAATCATGTGTAAACACGTCAACTCTTAGGCTACACGCGAGTTATATGACTCATCCGTACGACTCTACAGGAATTGTACGCTCTCCGTTCTAAAATACTTGTCTTGAACCAAAAAACATTAATTTATGATACATAATAATAATAATTAAACTTTCATTAAGAAGTCGTAATCAAATGGCCATCAATCAATCTATCTATTTATGTTCACACAACCCTTTTTCCCCCACACCTGACAAGTTGGTTATTTGTAGTTTTTTCATATATAGATGTTAAAAGGGTGATGATCTGTACACCACCAATTTTTAGCCCTACATCACCAAACATGCTTTAAGATGTTGTACACCATCAATAATAAAAACTATATTTTTATGAAATTAAATAATTAATGGCCAGTTTGACTAAAGAAAATTCCAATTTTACCAATTGGCTTCTGGAATTTGATTGACTAGAGAAAACATTTTTCTTTCCATTGTGCAATAGTTGAAGGACATTATGCGAATACATATAAATAGTTGAGGTACTAAACTAGCAATAATAAAAAAAAATATAAAAAAGAAAAGAAGGAAAAAGTAAACCCTAATTAAAAAGATTTCATTTTTTCCAATTAAAAAAAGAAAAATAAAATTGTATTGAATTCCCGCTTTTACGATTCCAATCCAATTGCAGAAAAATCATTTACCGCCAATCTCTATCTATCTATTTCTCCAGACACACACACAAACACACACAGAGTGAGAGGGAGGGATGTTGGGGAGAGTGAGGGGATGTTCATTGAGCTCTCTTCAAGTATTGGAATTGGAAAGAACAACACCACCAATACACAACAATCATAATAATAAGCTTCTCAAACACGATTCTCTCTCTGTCTATGGTACCCCCTTCCTTCCTTCCTTCTTTCCTTATTATTATTATTAGCGATTTAAATCTCTCAAGTGTTTTGTTTAAAATAAACTTAGGAGCTAGGATTAATTAGAGGTGAGATATTTTTAGATCTCTTATGTTGTTATTGTTCGAGTTCGAGCTTCATGCCTGCTTCCCTATTATTAGGATCTGTTATATGTATATACTAGACGAATGCCCGCGCGATACGGCAGTGATGGTGGTGGGACGGCGTTGGTAGCGGTGGTGGCGACGGGTAGTGTAGGCTATTGATGTAAAGGTTATTGATGTAAAAGGGGTAGTGTAGTTATTTTAGGAGTTAAGGAGTTGATGTTGTAAATTAACTTCATTAAGGGTATTATAGGTATATCAAGTGGGGATTTTGAAATAATAAGTAAAGGAGGGGGTATTTTGGGTAGTTCAAAGTTGTAATTTGAGAAAAAAAAGGGGGATTGGTTGATGCTTTATATAGCAGTATAGATATTGAATTAAGCTTGAGTTGTTCGTTTACAAGTTCCGGCTCCATGATAAGGCCGTGCCGATTATATTTGAAGGCTTGGGGCTCTAATCCTGTTAGTGATATTTGTTTAAAGTCTTAAAACATAATATGATAAATTCTTTATATCAACTAGAACTAGCTAGGCTGGTTCAACTTGTTTAGTTGTTTGACTTGAGAGGTTTAAAATCGGTAACTACCTGGCATTTATGTTGACGCTTCTTAAGACCGGCGAATCTCCTTTTTGGGTTTTGTTACACTTCGCGCACAATAACAAAACCCAAAATGGAGATTTGCGGGTCTTAAGAAGCATCAACGTAAATGCCAGGTAGTTACTGATCTTACAGTAATAAAACTTTACTTTTCGTAATAAAATGAACATTTTGGCCTTTGCTTATAGGTAGTCAGGTAGATAGTGAATCGCAGGCCAAAATTTGAAAACACTATCTGGTTTTAACTCTTTAAGTGAGTTAAACCGTGATTCTATCATAGTTATGAGCATTTTATATCTGCGTGATTATGCTTAAATGGGCTATAACTGGAAAGAGTTTCTCGATGTTCATTAGGTGCCTCTAAACAAACCAATAGTGATGTTTTTAATCAGTTTTTGTTTTATTAGCCTCAAGTTCTGATTGCTTATACTTTAATCATGTTGAATTTTTAATGCACATGAATGTGACTCTGTTGAATTGAGGAGGATTAGTTGAGATGAGATATTTTTAGGTAATAATTTAACTGGATTAAACTTTCAGTTTTTCATCATTAGTAACAGAGTCAAATTGATGTTGGTTTTGAATCTGTAACACATCTATCATGTTGAAAATTATTAGCATCTGAGCATAAGTAGATTTGATATCTAGATTACACTTATACAGAAAAAAAAAATTGGGTTCGGCTGTTTTGATAGTTACTAGGCCAAATTGGGTTCGGCTGTTTTGATAGTTACTAGGCCCGAGCTCGAATTATCTTCCCTAGTTGTGGTTGGGCTCCAGATCTGTTTCATTGTTTTTGTTCGAGTTCGAGCTTCATGCTCCCTTAGGTTTTAGGATCTGTTATATATTTAATCAAGTTTTTAAGCTCGAGTTGCTTGTTTACAAGTTTTTAAAAGGCCGTTTATACTTGAAGTCTTGGCATCTTGGGGTTCAAATCCTGTCAGTAACATTTGTTTAAATTCTTGAAACAATAAATTTTAAAATCCTTATATCAACTAGGCTGGTTCAACTCGTTATCTTGTTTCGAGAAGTTAAAACGAACTGGAGCTGAATATTAATATTTTAGAATCGGCTCATGAAACTTGTCGACCGGTAACTTTTATTTGAGCTTGAACATGAGCAAAACTAGCTTGTATAGCTTGTTAATTGCTCAACATATTTAAAATTTGAAAACATAGCTGGTTTAAGTCAATAAGTGGGTTCCTGAATGGAAGCTGTGTTTCTGTCATAGTTAGAAGCATCTCATCAATGTTTTCAGAACCGGACCGGAACGGACATCAAACCTGTCATAGGGGCGGTTCACAGTCCAACCGGACCAGAAAAACCAAACTCTTTTGTAAATATTTAAATATGACTAATCTGGGAAGGTATATGTATTAAATAGGCAAAAATTTAACACAAAAGGCTCCTTGGCCTAGTGGTAAGCGCGCTCAGCATGTGTAGGAGAGGTTGGGAGTTCGATTCCGCGCACAGGCATCCCTCTTTGCTATTTTTCAAAACAGTGAACACGGTATATATTTAATATATATGAAATTTTAACAACACATCGTTGGTGTGTTGGCCGGGACTCAAGTCTTTCTTCCAGAATGTGCAGGTTCGAGTCCTGGGGCGTGCAAATGCTTTTTCCCATTTTACACAGGCTTTGAACTGGACCGGTTAGAAAAAACCAGTCGGCGCACCGGTTCACGGTTGGACCACTTTGACCGGCCGGTCCATTCCGGTTTTCAAAACCATGCATCCCATAGCTGCGTTATTATGCTTAAATGGGCTGTTACTGGAAAGAGTTTCTAGTTAGTTTCCAGTCTTTTAATCAGTTTTTAATGCACATGAATGTTACTTTGCTGAACTTAGAATTCATTTTAAGAAAGTAACCCTTTTTGAGTAATGAATTTTAGTTCTAATGGTATATTCATTTTGTCATCCAGAGAAGACACTGCTCAAGCTACAACAAGGTTCTCAGCGTAATGCAAGTTTAGTTCCCGATGAATCTACAAACACAGGAACAAGTGATATGGCTCCTATTTTATTTAATGAACCATCATTGCCAGCGAGTGCTTCTAATTGTGCTTCAACAGACTCGTTTCCAAGCACGGGTAATAGTGAATCCATGAATATTTCCAAAGAGAAGCCAAATGGGAATTTGTCGATTCTTTATATGTTTTCCAGATACAAGACTTCCAAAAACGACAATAAAAGTTCATGTGATGATAGTACTATGGCAATGGAGGATGATTGTTCTTCTGCAGATACCTCACCACATGGATGTATAGTCGATCCACCATCACCTATTTAAATGTAAATTTGAGACTCTCAATCTAAATGTTCAATTCTGTAATCTGTATTACATGCAACTGCTTAAAATTTTCAATCTTATTCATCTTTTGGTTTGTATGTGAACCGCCTTTCAACCAGTTTCAGATTAACACAAACATCCAATGCAAGCATGTTTCTCCTTTGATACATCAATATTTTCGTAATACAAAATTGCAAGGTATAATAGATCCTCAAAATTAAACTGTCATTTTGCAACACCATTGTATCTCTAACATTAATCAGCTGCCAAATAGATAAGAACTGAATGACTTTATCAATGGATCATTTGGTAATGTTACATCATTCTATCAGCCACGGAGTTTGAACTGGTTCCCAATCGGCTAAGTCACCTTCTTTAAACCATAGGGCTGTCACAAAATTAAACACAAGATAAGTTGCTCACGTTACAACATTAATGATGAACAAGATTATTTGGTTTCTTTGCAGTCTTTGTAAAAATCTCTTTTTTCACAATGGGCAGTCTTCTGGTATATTGTACAAGTATGAACCCACAAACATACTTGCTGAAATAAGTTTTTAACATGACGCTGTATGTGTGCAATCTAGGGTTAAAGCCTTCAGGCCAACAACTTATGAAATGGTGATTACGCCAATCCTTGCAAAAGAAGCACACAAACAGTTTATATAGGATTCCCGCATAGGATCCCAAATACAAAAAGAAATACCAACCTTATATTTTGGGTTATGCAGAAAAATAAGCAACGTCTCTACTTTGATACGATTAAATTCATGTTATTAAAAAAGCAATCATATGTCATTTTGCTAGGTGAGTAACCAAGTAGTATCCTCATAAATAATGAAAAGCATAAAGTTGTATATTTACTTTGGTTTAATTCATTGAGCATGCAATTAGTTTGTTTTGATTTTAGTTAGATATTCAAATGTAAAAATGAAAGAAGAGAGGATAGGAAATTACTATTCCTATTTTGCCTTTTTAAAATTGGGCATGGGCCAACTTGTAAGTAACTTTTCTCTCCGCAGCAACCATAACAAGAAAACTAAATTTTAAAAAGATAAAGTAGAACACTTGAAGCAGTGACTTTTACCTATCTCACGCTTCCCATTCTCAGGGCTATCACTCCCATGAACCACATTCCTGTTCAAACAACCACCAAAATACAATAGTCACTAAAATGTGGTACCTATAGGAAGAAGCCAAACTTCCCAATTCAAAGATATCAACAATTAAGAAAGAGGCAGAAGTTTAACCTTCCGGTTTGAATAGCAAGATCCCCTCTAATTGTGCCGGGTTCAGCTTGAAGAGGGTTTGTTGCTCCAATTAACTTACGTGCTGATGCAACAACACCAACTCCTTCCCAAGCCTTTGCCCAACACATTATTGTCAGTAAAAGGTTATCCCAAACAAATAATCCAACTAACTTTTGAAAGCCAAAACATGCATACAAAAGTACCGAGAAACATTACCATACAAACAACAGGACCAGACGTAATGTAGCCAATTAGTTTAGGGAAGAAAGGCTTGGAGCTCAAATCCTTGTAATGCTCCTATAAAACCATTTGCAAAACACGAGATAAGATGGTCCATACTATCACTTCAATCATATTTTAATGCAATGCACAAGAAACAAGTATAGTTTTTTGAAAGAAACTGATCTAGTTATCTTATTTCGCTCCAATACACAAACTTATAACACCATTTTGATTAATGAATTCAAACCTTTTGCAGACTAAGGTTTTTAATGGAAGGTTACATACATACTATACCATCTTCAGAGTGTTCTAATATGAACAGGATAACCAAAAAGATATCTGAATATTGGTGAACAGAAAACAAACCTCTGCCAAATCTTTTGGGCACTGGAAAAGCTTCAATCCTTTCAACTTAAATCCTTTCTTCTCAAACCTAGAAATTATCTCTCCTACCTATAACAACCCCAAACCACAAAATTCACCTTCCAAAACAATAATAGATGAACAATTAATTAAACAGCAAGGTATATCAAAATGTATCCAACTATACACGAACTGCAATTGTATGTGAGACCTCTGAAAGTTACCTTTTGACTTGGACAAACTTTCATAACATAAATTTTTATGTAACCAACTTACATCGATTTTATTGGGGGCCGGGCAAATTATCGTGTTGAACTTTACATTCTAAAATAATTCAACATTTTTTTAACCATTTGATGTAACCCAAGTAACATCAAAAGGTAAGTTTTGAAAAGCAGTTGGAGCTAGAAGCCGGAGCTTTTTTTCCACCATTCTTTTCAAAAAGCTTTTATTTTAAAGAACTTTAGGGGCTGCGACTTTCTTTCTCGATACTGTATGTCTGTATCCAAACGGGCATATTTTTGTCATGTGAGCTTTATTTAAAAAGGCCATACGCCATAGCTTTAAGCTACTAAAAGTCCCTTGCCAAACACACTCATAGTCTAATACTCTAATACATAACCGTTGGTGCATAGTTGAATACATTTCCATAGAGTTTACACATATGAAGCTAAATACATGAAATTCTTGTATTCAAAATACAGTGGAAAACTTACAAGGCCTCTTTGAACACCATCAGGCTTAATCATAATATAAGATTCCTCAACTTCCTGGAAATTAATTAAACACCAAATTAATAAATTAATTAAACACACACACACACACACACATATATATATATATATAGTAAATGTATAAAAATGAGAATAAATAATAACCATGGAAGCAACTAAATGAGGAAGAAAGATATGGGTGGTTTTGTTTTTCTTGGTTGTATTAATAATACGATAAGATAGTGATGAATTTGAGAAAAGATGTGCCGGCGATTGAAATGCGGCCAAGTGACGGTGGTTGTTGGTGGTGGCGGAGACGGCGGTTGTGGGTAATGATAATCGGATTGAAGAAGATAGTGCATAGCTGGATTTTCCTATTGCCACCACTCCTTCCATTTTCTCTCTCTCTCTCTATCTCTCTCTAAAACCAGTTGATTATGAAAGGCTGTTTACTGTTGTTGGATAGATTGTTCTTGCTTTGAGTATTTATATGACAGGATTTACTACTGAAATGGTCCAATTAGTTATCCTTAGTTAAATTATTATACTCGTATAGTGGTATATAGTTAAATTTTTACACTTTAAATGTTACAGTAATTAATAAAAAATTTAATTATATTTTGTTAAATTTTAAATTTTTTTTAATTATGTATTCTAAATTTCAATTACGAAAATTACATGGAATATGTTTTATATAAATAAATGGACTTTGGAAGTTAAAATTTTCAAAATGTTCCACCCTATAAAATATAAAACTGTTTTATGTTAAAAAAATTTAATTTAGAATACATAATTAAACATATATAAAATATTTTCAAAATGTTTTAACATATTTTATATATGTTTAATTATGTATTCTACATTATTTATATAAAACTGTTTTATGTTAAAAAAATTTAATTATGTATTCTAAATTTCAAAATGTTCCACCCTATAAAATAAAAAGTAGATAAATGAGATTTACTTGAACAATGAATCATCTATTCTATTTTATTTTGTTGTAAAGAGAATTAGAGTTGGAATAAGCATTACCATAAAAATTCACTATCATGTAAAAATTAAACAATAATTACAAAAATAGTACTTTCTCTGCAGTCACGTTTCTTTTTTGGTATGTGCAAAATTATTGTTTATTTCTAAATTTCACTAATAAAAAAGGGAGAGATGTACGAATAAAGGAGTGAAATTGGCTCGACCAAACAGTAGACAACCTTTTTCTTATGCATTTTTTTCATATTGAAAAGTATGAAGAACAGGAAATGTGAATTATTTAAGTGGTGAATATCAAATATTATTAGTTATACAATGTAATATTTTTATTTTTCTCAAACTATTTTTATTTTGTGTGTGTGTGTGTGTGAAACTGTTTGTTTCTTGTGTGGGGCAATGATTTTGGAATGAAGAATTCAATTTATCATGAATTGATAGGATTAATTTAAGATTGATTGAAACGAAAGAAGTCGGTAAAAATAGATATTACGGAGGGTGCATTTAAAATCATTCAACATTTATAGGTGAAAAAGTGTAACAATAATTTAGTTGGATTGTCTATATTGACTATTCACCTTGTTTAGTACTGCGTGTTTGGCGCACGATGTAATCCAAACATTTTCCAAAAAGATGGACACAAGGTCAAAAAAGAGGTGTAAGAAA
Organism: Asclepias incarnata; assembly: GCA_025447715.1. Lineage (NCBI taxonomy): Eukaryota > Viridiplantae > Streptophyta > Magnoliopsida > Gentianales > Apocynaceae > Asclepias > Asclepias incarnata. The sequence continues at coordinate 13,263 of JAOEHQ010020607.1, forward strand.
TAAATGTTTTAAGATGTGCCCATCTATTTTCACTATCTTTTTGTTTATTTCTATCACTTTTATGCTTTAAACAGTTATACGGTATACAGTATTAATTGTACGGTATGCAGTATTAATTGTACTATCGTTTGTCTTATATGGTGGAAATAGCAACACCCTAAGATTGGATCCATTAATTTGGATATATCTATACTACTTTAGACCAATTGTAAGGGTGGGTGAAATGAAAAGGTGAAATGAAGGTGATAGCTAGGTGAAGCTAGGTAAACGTTTAAGTGATAAAGGTGAAATCTAAAGGTGAAAAATAGGTGGGTGAAATGGTACACCTAGTTGAAGAGGGATAGTTGGCTCAAGTTTTTTGTTTTATTATTATTTGTCTTATTTTGATTGGGTATATTGTGAGGTATTGTGAGTTATGGTAGGGTATAGTAGGTATTAAATTTAAAGGTGAAAAGTTAAGAGAAAAAAAAGAAGGTGATGATGATGCTGACGTGGCTGAAAAAGTGTAGGTGAAAAAGGTAAACGGTTACGAATGGTCTAATGGGTGTTTTTGGGGTATTCTTGGGTGATGTGATATTGATGTGACAGTTTAGACAATGAGAGAATGTGTTCATTGATAAAAAGAGGCCTAATAAAATCAGACTAGGAACCAAAAACTAGACGGAATAGTAGGTATAAAGTAAATTGGCCAACGTTTCCAAATTAGTCTAACTTTATGGCTTTCAGGCATAAAGCATATATCTCAAAGAGGTCATTTTTTTTGGGTTGGTAGTAATAGAATGCTTTCATTACCTATTTCCCACCAAAAGACCAATTCAATAATACCACTTACTGATAAATAACACAATACTTCTTCGTGAATCCCAAAAACAAATAGTTATATGCCATATATTTAAAAAAATGGTTTTGATAAAATATATAAATCGTTTATGCGGCTAGGTAGTATTTCAAAAATGGTCACAATGACTATGTTTATCAAAACCCATAAATATATACATCTCTAAAATCGGGGATTCAATGATTAGATTATTTAATATACGCTCACAAGCACGTTAAATGAAGTAAAACTTTTTAGAAGAAAAATCATCTATCCCAAAATGGTAAACGTTTTAGTTGTTGCAAAATTTTAGTTCATATTAAATAAAACCCTTAACAATAAAGTTGCAAATCTCATTTAATGACCCTACTCACTGACATTCTAAACATAAAGAATATATATGGTTTTATATCTCACTTAAAAAGGCTTACCAAATGCAAACGATACTATTATAATGAAAGAATCACAAGTTAGACTTCAATATATGTTGATATTTTCAATACACATTATTGTATTTGT
>JAOEHQ010020618.1:0-14595 GCA_025447715.1 Asclepias incarnata
ACGATGCACAACGATTTTCAATTAAGAAAAAATGATTGTTTTATTTGTTTTACTTTAATACTTGTTTTATTTTAACCGGAACCTATATATATATATTGCTGATCTTTGTAGCATATATAAGTCTTCTCTTTATGTATTAAATTCACCCTTTATTGGTAAATCGATAAATCACAGTCTATTATGTAATGTTGTAAATCAATTTTTATTTGTTGATTTTTTAGTACAAAAAAATTTAGGATAGAAGGAAGTGTAATACATTTAAGATAAAATTTTATTTTAAAGTATATTTTAAAAGACTGCACTTTTGTATTCGAATAGTGTAAAAATTTTAATGCATAATGCTATATCATCTTATAATTTATTTTTCCTTCATTCGTTTATACATTGAGACTTGTGAATTGTGATAAGTGTGCATATTTATTTCTTTCAATATCTCATCTTTTTTCGTTTATACAGTAAGACTATGATATGTGTACATACTTATTTATCTAAGTCATCTTTATATTTTGTCATATGTCTTGATCATATAGATAAAGATGATTTGTAAACATAAATTGTAGAAAGAAATCTTGTAATTTTCTTTTTTATTTATTAACCAAAAGTCATCAATTAAAAACCAATAATTATGTTTTGACATTTTGTAAAGTTAAAATTCTTATGTTAGTTTCTACTTTCTATATTAAGTTTCACAAAAGTCGTCGCATGTTGTACCTAAGAAAGTCTAAATATAGGATCGTATCTGATGATCAACAAGGCAAATCCTCCCATAAAATGAGAGATATACCCCGATGAGCCAAACACACGCACACAATATACAAAAGAACAACCATACTCCTAAACCTAGAGGCGTCAAACTACCATAAATCCATAATGGGAATCGCCAATAAATCGTCTTAAACACACAACCTCAACCCCCAAAGGTTCTTAGCGAAGCCATCAAACACTAACGCGGTTTAGTGTTAAATCATTTGGCGGCATCCGCGGGACCACGCTAAGCAATCACACAAAAACTCACTGCTAATATCACGACAAGAATTCACTAACCATGTCGGTCAAAAATATGGCAGACCATCGCCAAAGAGCCCCAACAAAAAGATCAATGGACCAAGATCCGCTTGGAAAAAGGAAAGATCCGGAGCAGAGCGCTTCTCTACCCTGAAGTGTGTATTTTCCCCTCTTAAAGAATACCCCTTCAGAGGACCTGGTGGTTATTCAAATAATGGTGTTTAATACAAGAATTTGTCGGGTCTATATTGATGGTGGCAGCGAAGGCGACATAATCTATGAACACTGTTTCCTCGACATAATGGTGTTTAATACAAGAATTAACGTTCTTAGAACCAAACACTTCTCCATTCCTATATTTCCAGATAAAAGAATTAATGTCACCCACAACGATTTATTTGTTTCAAAAAAATATGCAACTCCCTCATGTTGAGCCATACCCTCAAACGTGGTGTGTATAGCCGAAGCTAAACCTAAACCACACCACTGCAGAATAAGCTTCCATGCCTCAGTTACATTATTACACACCCAATGCTCAATTGAGACTTGCACATTTCCGTCAACTTGAATCAACTTCTCTTCGACTGCCATAGAACTATATTTTACCCTCCACCTATGTTGGCACCTTTATAAATATAAACAGTGGCTGCACATAAACATGAAGAGGAAATAGCACATTCGTGTGGATATGAAACTAAATTACAGCCGAATGCCATACACTTTATATAAGTATTCTATTACTTGTTGCCAATTTCACTTTTTATACAACTAAAGAGGCATAAACTTTATGTTTAGATGACATCAAGTGAAGGTCTTGATACATTTTGCACCGTAATCTGCAGGAATTTGACTGCATAATACATGCTTAGAAAACGCCTCATTCAAGTTATATTTTTGCAAGTGACCAGTGATCATATAATTCCATACCTTGCCTCTAAAGTCACAGAAGACATATTATCAAAGCTTGCAAAAAAAAAAAAAAACAAAAACTTAACGCTAAAAAGTAAATTGGCCAACATGTTACTAATACTTATATTTTCCCTATAAAACATCATTGGGTTTAAAAATAAAAATTGAGCCAAATTGTGTTCATAATTCATAAAGACACATATCCTAACAACAGATATAAAAAAGCAGTACACAAAATTACAAATTCATGCTTTGAAATCGATGTTACACAAAAACATATATAGCAATAACATTTATAAGGTGAAATACTATAACAAATCCATATATTCCAGCGGTCAATTGAAGCATAACAGTTGCGGAAATTGGAAAAATGAACCAAAATAAGGGATAAGGTTAGAAAATAACCAAGTTATGCAGTGGTGAAGATGAGAAAAATACAGCGGACGACAAATCGCCTCAAATCTCAAAAGCCAAAAAGAACTTAGGTTTAGAAGAGTTTTCAGTTTTGTTGAGATCATGTGGCACTCACGTGATTATGCTTTATATACCCTTTATTTTTAGGCCTAGGCCAATTTCCCAGTGAAAGGAGTCGGAGAAATTCCCCTATACAAAACTGATCTCTTCTCAAAATAGGTAGAAATCAAAATGCACAGAAAATGAATTCTCACAGAAATTGTGTCTTTAATTCTTGGGGATACCAAAGACAGGAAATGAAATCATTTCCATTTCTCAGCCCCTAAATCTCCCTACCTAACACACCCATAACTCACTTTAAGACATGAATCTTACTACTGTATTTTGTCTGCATTGATTCAAAGTACAATGAAGGCAATAGGGCTCTTAAACTATGAAAACTAAAACATGATAGTTTTATTCATATCAAGGATAGATATTATATAGAGAGAATACGCTGACAGGCCTAACCGCTGAAAAATAAAATAATATAAAGAAAATGGACAATCTTACATGTCAAACAACTATAATTGTTCATCGTTTTCCCAATCAGAATCCTCGTCTTCATCTTCATCTTCATCCGCATCTTCTTCTTCATCATCAGAATTCTCCCATGAACTTTCATCGTCATCCTGCACATTTACAACCCCCCAAACAGCAGTTAAAAAATAGACTGATAAACTGACTACGAAATCCATTAAATACATATGCTGATAAGAGACTAACCAGGATAGATTCTGAGACATGATCGTGCAGTTCTATTTCTTCCAAGTTTTGGGAACTCGTATCCATAATATCATCAAAACCACCCTAACGGCATTAAGAAGAAACATTTTAAGTATTCAGCCTATTAAGCTCATGCAATTTTGTTAGGTATATTCAAATGATAAAAAGCAAAAAAAAAAATTAAAAAAAAAATAAAAAATCCTGGATAGACCTCGTTGTAATAAAACAATTTCATTGTTGCTACTTCGTACTAAGTAGCTATAAGGAAAAGATAAAACTAACAGAACTTTTATTTAGACTCCTTAATAGTTTTCAAATAGTTTTAGTAAAAATAAATTTAATAAGGGGCTAGACTGCTGTTTCCCATAACACGAAGAACCTGATTGAAAACTTATGAACTATTCCCAATAACATTCAGCTATATAGTAATTGGAGGTAAAGAACATACAAATCTGATGCTTTGCTATATTATGAGAGGGTGTTTGTGAAAATTACAAAATACATTAAGATAGGTTTCATACAATTGTATTTGCTCATATACATAACTATCTTGCTGTAATTACATCTACAAGTGCAATGCTACACACACACATATAGATATATACATATATAGACACACATACACACATCATGAAGTTTCTGGAAACCTACAGTCCTATGGGCTTTGGGCCAACTAGCCGTTAGGTATTCTAACACTCCCCCTCAAGCTGGAGCATAGATATTGATCATGCCCAGCTTGTTACAAATACAATTCACCCGACTTCCAGGTAACACTTTGGCAAACACATCTGACCCCCTGTTCTAACATGTGGAGTTGAGATTGTCCCATCCTCTAACTTTACCTGAGTGAAATGACAGTCAACTTCTATATGTTTAGTACGTTTATGAAACACCATATTGTTTGCAATATGAATAGCAGCTTCATTGTCACACCATAAATTCATTGGTCTAGATTGGGCAAACCCAACCTCACCAAGTAGATACGTAGCCATATGAGATCACAAGTGATTTGTGCCATAGACTGTACTAGAAGTCTAGAACGAGATACAACACTTTGTTTCTTGCTCTTCCAAGAAACAAAAATTCCTCCAACAAATACACACTAACCAACGGTAGATCGTCTATATATATATATAGGGTAAGGTTATTGTAAAACAAGTATGAAAGTAAAACAAAATAGGATAAGATCTTGACCATTGGATCATGGTAAAACTGATGCACGAAGGTTCACGGAGCACAAGTATATAAAACTGACGCACGAAGATTCACATAGCACAAAGTGTATAAACAGGTATATAAAACTAATGCATCAGAGATAAAACCAATTAATATGATGAATTTTATGATTTATTGGTACGGAAACATGATGCACAACGATTTTCAGTTAAAAGAGAACGATCATTTTATTTGTTTTACTTTAATAGTTGTTTTACTTGAAACAATACCTATATATATATATATACACACACACACACACACACATCATGAAGTTTCTGGAAACCTATAGTCCAATGGGCTTTGGGCCAACTAGCTGTTAAGTATTCTAACAGGTATCATAATAAAAACTGATTCTATGATATTGAAAAATCATCATAAGATAGATGAGGGTTTTGGATGTGCTTTGGTCGTTAAATGATGTAATATTCAGGTATATCTGCGAGTGTTTGGCAAATTCTGATTATTCTTGGAAGTAAAAGCTAAAATGACCACACCAGGCATTATTATATTGTTGAGATATTAAATTTAATATACAAGTATATGACAGTTTATTTTAAAGAAAATTGCCAAAAAAGGAAATATAATTACCAATTCTTGCTAATGGTTATATTATGTTACCGTTCTTGGTCAGGTTTCATTGTTATGTTCCTTTCTTGGCCATTGTTTATTTTCCCTCTAAATGTAAGAAATTGAACTTTCGACTCGCATTGGCAAAGCTGGCATTTATGTTACCTTTTTGGCAATTTACCTTTTATTTTATACTCCATCAAAAGTTCATGTTTCTGAAAAAGAAAACATATATCACTCCGATAATAATAATAATTTTCAATAGCATTCCCAAGAATTGAACTTTAGATGTTGGTTTGGTTTGGGAGAATTATTAGATATTATGTTTTTGTTGGTTTGGATTAGTAACAAATAAGTATCGACATGTATACTCTGAGATATGCTTAGTATTTCGGTTTTGAGGTAGCATTTATAATTATTACGTTATGGTATATATATTTTATTTATGCTTTGTTTTATATTAGTTTTTTAAGTAACTTATCTCTACTACGAATAAGAACTTTTTATTTAAATATCAGTATTTTTTCAAACTTTTCCAATAAATTACATATCTTGCAGAAATTTAAAAATTAAATGATAGTTTGTTTACAAATATAACTAAAATTACTTCAATGTTTTCCAAATTTTAAAGTTGAACAAAAATACATTTAAAATAAACCTAAACGGTAACTGATTTACAACTATGTTTAAATTTTTTTTTAAAAAAGAAGGTAAAAATAAGTGATCTAAAAATATTTTACATAAGTAATTTTAATGCAGAATCAATTTATCCAGACAAGAACAAAGTAAGGACTGACTATTACGACTTCAAGTCGCAGTAACCTGATAATCAGGTAAATAATACAAATCTAGAGTAGGCAATACCATAGAAGGAACACTTACATTTTCTTTCTTTATTTGCTTTATGGTGTTTTCCAATTCAGTTACATGTTCAGTGAGAGCCTGCACAGTTCACATTAAGACAGGTTATGAGTTGTAAATTCATAACATTAAAAAAACTAAGAACTATATAGAAACCTCGTATCTCTGCAAGGCCTTCCAACGTTTCAAAGCCCTTGCTTTTGAAGGTAGGCTTCTTGGCCTGATACTAATTGGTCTCTGATAATTCTTTCCACGATAGTACATGATAGCATAACCTTTGGGAACTCTGACAATATCTATCAATATCCCACCACTTTCATACTCCAAAAACCTTGCTGTTTCTTCAACAAATTCGATATCTTTCTGCTTTGATATAAGTTTTACAAGTTCTCTATGTTTCCAGTGTAAATGCATGTTCTCAATAACACCATCAAAGACACCACGAATACCTGTAAATTACATTATACAGAACATAAAATTTTGAGAAAAACAATGTCTCCATTCCAGAAAATAATTTCAAAAATTGAAGTGCATAAGAAATATACTAGAGGTGGCAAAATGGGTGCGAGGTAAGTTGGTCACAACAGTTGACTTTTGGTATGAATTTGAGGGGTTGACTCCAACACTTTATACCCAAACCTTTTATAAATGATTAGGATGTAAAATATGACTACACACAATACATATTTCAATAATAACCTAGTTCTATTAATAAAAGAGCTTAAGAAGGTTTTATGCAATACAATTACACTTTGGGTGACTTGCAAACATTTGACCAGTTTCCTTCTAAGCTATTTTCCTCCCTTGTTTGATCCCCCGGAGAGAAACTATAACCTGAAGTCCTGAATCAACCCATTCCTAAGAAAATCCAACTAAAGACACATCAAAAGTAACGAAACTCGTGAAAAAATTGATCATTTAATGAGGACAAGTTTTTGACTTGCAAATTAAGGACATGGCTTTTTTGCTGGAAACAGATGGTGCAGAATCGGACAAGAACTTACCAAGTGGTAAGTAGGGTTTCATTCTTAAACCAACTCTTCTGAACATAACACGTTCCTCATCTGTAATTGTTTCCTGGTCTTCAGGAGCACCAGCAGGAAACCAGGACTCTCTTATCTTGGCCAACTCTTTATCTGCTTTAAGCCTTTTAGATTGGGCCTGTTAAATAAATCCAGAATTATATAGAAACAAAAAAAAAAAAATAAGCATGAAAATATAATGAAGGAACAAATGAATAAATAGAAAACACATGAGAAAATAAAATAAAAAAGCATAACTAAGGACACTCATGATAGAAAAAAACAGTTCCCAAGCCTATCTGAGTGGATCTATGTTTTGAACTAGATTATGAGTTATTAAATGCTCAGAATTAGATAATCAGGTCTAATATACCCAATGGTATATAATTGTGTATGGATGTCCTAAAAATAATAATCAGATTTTAGAGGGTCCGGCAAACTCTGATTAATGGAGAAACTGACAAAGAAATTCACCACAAGTAACCATCTGATTAAGAAAATGAAGTAGACGGTTTGTGAAAGGGAAATATAAGTCATCCAAATTAGATTAAAAAGGGGGTATGAATAAACCTTATTTGACTCTTAGACTATCTTTTTGTTGCAACCGTATTCAGGATAATGCAGAATCTACTTATTCAAAGCATTAAAAACTGGCTGTCAGATAATTGGTTTCAAAAGCATTTCCATAACAAATATCTATGATGGAAAACAATGACAAGAACACTTACGATAAATAACTTATGTTCGAGTTTCTTAACCACTCTAGTGACTTTTGTTTTGGATGCTTCTTTTATCATCATCTCATGTTCTTCACTTGTTTTTTCTCTTCCCCATTGTGCTTGAGCCTCATAAAACTCGGCCAAACTTCCTGCAAGTGCCGCCTGTCCATTTTCAACACTTGCAGCAGCTGCTTCTACTACTCTATTCCGTACCTTCTCTTCTGCATCTTGTATCTCTTTTGTCATTTCTTGTCTTTCTGCTAAAGCCGTAGCCACACTTCTGGGAACAAAATCTTTTCCACGATATATCACAATATAATATTTGTTTCTGAGTAGTAGGACACCGCCTGTTAGCCTCTGCAATACTTCATGAGTTAGAATCAGATCTTATTTTTTACATCCTTTCTAATCAAACATTATAAATTGTACTTAATTATGTTGTGGATAACCAGCAAAATGCAATTGATGAACTAGTTGATTTTTTTCCCTGATAGATATCTTAGCCGCTCCTTTAATCACCGATTCATCTTAATCAGCAGACTATCTATGACTTTCTAACTTTACTAATAAATTGTTTTTATTGAAATTGCGAGTATTATCAATATCAATTTTAATTCTCCTTTTAGTAACTTTTCTAGGATTTAGCTTTGTGTCACTCAAGAATTCTGTTTAATTCATGTATTGTGTTTATTATTCTATTATCTATTTTGTTGGGTTGAAAATAGTTTGCTATATAAGAAGGTAAATTCATGATTTTAAATTATTCATAGAACAAAATACATATTTGGTTTCATGTTTCTGAAATTGTCGACTAATGCATTCATGTATTCAGTTTGTGTTTGAAAGTTTTAGTTTATGAATTACAAAGAATTTTTTATTTCTGCTCTTTTTGAAGTCTCAAATGACATATTTATATCATAGTACTTTCTATTGGATTTATGTACTTTAGTTTTAAATATTATTTGTTGTCAAACGAAAATTTTTATATAATGCATCCTGAAAGTGAATAATGAAATATGATAAGTTCACAAGAAACACTCTGGTGGTCAAATCCAGTTTGCTGATAAAACCGTTTGGCTGGAGCCGTTAGAACCATGTAGTGGCTACAAGGACTAAAGTGAGATTAACGGTGATGTTGTCCTGACAAAATACATTAGTGCCGTCATCAAAGGATTGGAGGAATGCTTTAATGAAGGAATGCTTCTGGGACTCAAGGTTTAGACCTTTGTGCAATATTAGAAGATTGGTGTTGCCTTGATGTTGACTCAAGTGTGCTAGCGTTCCATCTAATGAATAGTTGTTGGACTTAAGGTATGCTATGTCGCTATAGTTATTTTGGTCCAACCCTATTAAAGATGTTATTTGATTCCACAACATATGCCTATATGCTAAGATAGAGGTAGTTTGTGGGATTGGGTAACTGACCATTTGATATACATCTGTTGCAGGTGCTTGAGTACAAACTATTCACCTGACCTGACCCAAAACTTATGGACCTATCTACAGTTGGTATAATAATAATACTTTTTATGTATGGTAACAAACAAATAATACCATTTTTTAAGGACGTATACTTATCAACTATGTTTATTTGATGTATAGCTGATTTGGAAAAAGCATTGAATCACGAGCTTTGGGATCTGAACGTCATGCCGAACATCAACGTTTACAAAAGGCCAAGCATGTGAAGCAAATGCTATGCCCGAGCCAATAAGTGCTAGGCATTACATGTTTTGGAGAATTTGATGGCTGTTGCCACTGGCTATGGTTTCTGTTGCTTCTCATTGTTATTGTTGTACACATGTCTACATGTCTACTGATTAGCATTGTCCATTTGCATACAGAAGTTTCACCCTCTCCTCAACAAACAAAGTCTCTACCACTTTTTATTAGCTTGTGATATAAAAGTTCCAATATGGATACCCAACCTTTTTAAAATTTAGCAGTTAAACTTATATTCATTCATATAATCAGTTTTACTCCTTAAAAAAAATCTTCCATTCAGCTTAGAGACACGATATTTTTGGTTGCCAATGAGGTGAACTGGACTGATTGGCTAGTTAGTCATCATGGGATTATGGGGTTTTTGAAACGTGACCTGTTTCGGGAGGATGGGTTGGTCTTTTCTTTTTTGTTTTTTGGATCTCTATTATAGAGACATATGCTCTTATGCTCATGTAATTTACCCCCAATAATTAGTAATAATAATATAATATTAGTCCTTTGATGTAAAAAGAAACTCAATAAACAATCTTTATAATTTGATACTCTCAGACTCATATATTCGATGCAGGTTATATTAATCTCTTGAAAGTCATACGAGTAAACTGTAAAAGGAAATACCTACTAGAAAATCATAACCTAGGTTTTATATGACGCTCAGATTTCCAGTTCTTTTTAAAAGTTCTAAAACCCAAGAATAATTTCCATATAGTTTTATGATTTCTTAGATGTATATCATTGTTTTCAACAATTTTATATTATTTTGCGATTAAAATATGATAAAATAAAACCTTGGAAACATAAACTTTGCTTATATAGTCATTGGAACACTATTTATACCGGTAACAATTTCATTTATTTTAGCATTGTATGGTTATTTGGACAATATAATTACAATCCAAATAATATAACCGATATATGTATCATAAAACAACTTAGTGGTAGTGATGATTTATAGAATTTCGTATGTATATACGGGTCAAAAATCTAGTATAGATTTTGTTTTCGAACGAAAAATCTAGTATATAGATATATAATGATCCTCGTATGATGCACATGGTAAAAATCCAACGCACCTTTAACTCCTCGGCCATTAACTCATTATTGGTATTTTGAATTCCACGTTTCACAGCAATTTTAGCAACCATACTTTTCTCCCAAAGTTTGATTATAGCAGATGCCAAACCCTGATGATTCCTGTTTCTCCCTTTGCAAGAAAGTAAAAAAAAAAAATACATGTCAGATTCGGATGTAAAATATCAAAAGATGGCAAATTTGATCCACTTACTTATCAATGGGTCTATTCCAACTTTTGTTTTATCTCCAAAAGGTCAAAAAAGTATAGCGAAAAACTTGGCTAAGAAGGAAACGAAACAACTCACATGGCTCAAACATGTCAAATGGCTCGAAAGTCACCCAAGGTGTACTTTAATATACATACAGCCTCCAATCATTATATTCAAACTCTTTAAGCTACTTATTAAATAATATAACTTTTGTGATAACTGGACAAGCTAATTATCAACCCGGCCTGACCGTATAAAGAAAACTTTAGCCAGGAAATGGGTCAAATGGATTGGAAGTCATGCAAAATGTAATATTAATGCATACAACATCCCAACTGATTCTATTGGAAGATATAGGTTAATATTGTGATAAAATTGTTTTCGCAATCATAATTAACCATTAGAAAAACAAAAAATGTACATAAAAGTGTTTTGTGCATCAGCCCAACCCGACCAGGCTTAGTTTGACACTGTACTAAAAATGAACCATATCAACCCAAACTAGTTTTGACCCGTTACCTAACCCGTCCTTAACAGCCCATTTTGCTACCTCTACCCATTACCCAAGCTGTCAAATAATGTACATAGGGAAAAAAGTAGTACCAAGAGCAAAATGGCAAGGAAGTGATTTAGCAAGCTTCCTTAAATTTGTCATCTCTGCATTGGTCAATTTAGACCTCATTCCAGTAGGAAGAAGCCTGAAGGGAGTTTTGAAGCCAGGAACTGTTTGAGGAAGTAAATCGGCATCTACCGGAAGTATTCCCGTTCCCCACCATTCCTGAAACCGTGGACCTAACCCATCTAGCACACTATTAAATTCAGTTTCCTCTTCAGTCATGGTGCGGTCTGCAAGAACAGGTGTTCTTGTAGCGGGACTTGTTGCAACAACATCATCATTTCTTGTTACTAGATTATTATTGGCAGAGGAAACATCAGGAACGAAAAGAGTATCACAGGGACTTTCAGTAGATTGAGGTCTTGAAGAAGGGTCAGCATAATTAACTCCCCTATACACCATCATGACACTTCCTGATTGCCATATGACTAATCCACCTGTTCGGCGCTGGTCACCAGCATGCTCGAAGTTAATTTAGAAATACACAAACTACTATTGACTTCATAGCAGGAACAAAAAAATGGCCTACGTGTTTGGATTTGTGTTTATAAGCTGACCTATCCGTAGTAGCAACAATAAGTTTCTTATTTTTGAACAAACAAAACTTGCTTCCCATTATTTGTTGGCCAAACAATCTGTTTTGGATAATCAATTTCATGCCAGATGCATCAAACATCATATCAAAAAATTAACCTCTGTACACCTTCTTTTACCATTTTAAAAGATGTCTCACTTTTTACTTGTTTTCGTAAACGTGGCTTAAGACCTTTGGCTGACACGAGGTCCAAGTCCAAAGCCACACGAACTTGAACTGGGTAAAACTCCCAAAGTTCCAATGATGCTTCGTTTTCTCACACACACAAATCTTGTTTGGTCCTTTTTATCAATGAATTCCTTTTATCAATGAGTTCCCTAAATAATCCGAATTTGCCAAACACTCAAACATCTGACTCGATTACTACTACGTCAAGCAGAAACACATGAAACACTATCTTCTAGTGTCCATTTTAATTTAGTTAATTATGTGATTCTGATTACGGAAAATTGCCAAAATAAAAAAAGGGGGGCAATTAATTTTCTTTTTCTCAATAAAGGGGTGACCTTGACAATAAAAGGAGTCACTAATCAATTTGAAACAAATAAATGGGTAAACCACCAACCACAGTTGAAGAGTGTTGAGGTGGCATTTAGCCCCTTGTTTCAAACTGATTAGTGTGGTGGTTTGCATAAAGATAAGTATAGTCTTTGATATCTATTTATATCAACTGTTAATACTTGGAAAGGGGAACCACCTGAACAATGTGATGAGCAGTTTTCATATCTCTGGCCAAAACCTCATGAAATTTAAGCCTAACCAACTCAGATTTCCTCCAGTGATCATGTATGTTTTGAAGAACCGGTTCCGTAATCCCGGCTTTAGGAATAGTAATCCTTTCTCTCAAAGTAGTACCAACAGTCCTTAACCTCCTCAACTCGGAATCCTCAAGTGTTAATTCAGCCAATGTGGGTGCTTTCTTCATAGACTTGTTCTTTTTGACTTGCCCGTCATCCGCATTGCTCATCCCTCGTTGTTGGTGTTGTTGATCTCTCTCCCATGGCAATACACTCTCTTCTTCTTCTTGTATTAGAATTCTATCGGGTCGAACCCAGTCTCTTCTCAATAAATCGGCAAGTTTCTCATCATCTGCGGTTACTACTTGTGAATTATTATCGATAATATCATCATCGTCATCATGAGAATCGGAGGGTAATCCTAAGTTTCGTAAACGTAAAACGATTCGGTCAATTGCTGTAGTAGTTGTAACCGAGGAACCCGCAGAGATGGAGCGTTTCGTAGGAGGTTTGATGTTAGGGTTTGATTTCCAATTGTTGACCCAACCAGATGATGATGATGATGAAGATGATGGTATTGATGTAGTAGTAGCAGTAGTATTGGTGGAATTATTATTATTATTATTATTTGTTGATGATAAACAACAACGCACCAAAGAAGAAGAAGAAGACGAAAAGTGTTTGATGAAATGCGAGTTAGAAGCATAAGAGTGTTGATGATGAGGGAATGGGAATATGAATTTAGTGCCGATTGACACTGGGAATTCTGTTGTTACTTTCATTGTTGAAGTTATCAAACTCGCTAAGATGAAAACTCACCTCTTTTTGACATCTGATTGTTAGTAACCAACACCAACTGAGAAGAAATCGAGACCACTGCTGTGTTGCAAAGACAGAGACGGCCACACCACCGTCGCCGGAGACAACTACACCTCCGTCAAAGACTCGCCGGGGAAGGGAGATTGGAAGAAAGACAAAACCACAAAAATAACACTAGATGTGAGGAAGAAGAGTAGTTTTTGTGTTGGGTTGAGTGTGATTTTCCGATTGCCCAAATTTGATGATGGATGGGTGGGAGGATGGGTGGCTGTGTATGTATATGTGAAATGATAACATTAAATAATTTTGTTAAATTTAATTCAAGATGTAGCATGCAAATAATTTTATTCTTATTGTTAGATTATTTTATGATAATCTAAAAATTTTATTCTCAACATATATATTCAATAATAAATATAAACATATTTTTAATGATATATACGTATATTATGTTACTTTTAAATTATTAATGAAATTGATTTTTGCAATAATTTTTATTTGTAAACTTTTCCACAAATAATAAATATCAGGTCCATGTTTGATATTATTTTCATTTTTAATTTCAAAAGTAATAAAGAAATATAGTTATTTCTAAGCCCAAAGATAACAATGTCTGGATAACATTCAATGTATTACGTTTTGCTTGTATAACAGCATTAACCCAAGCTATCTGCTTCGCAATTTCTGTACCCCGTTGAAAATCTATACAAATTTCATGTATAAATTCATCAGCAGCAATGACTTGTTTGAATATAATTGAGAAAATGATGTATCGTTTGATAGATTGTTAAAAGAAGACTTATAAAAAAAGTTGATTCTCAATTGAACACGTTTACACATATTATAAACATGTTGATTAATATTTATAGTTTTGTTTGATCACCAAGTCAAAAGCGAAGTTAATTAACAACACTTATACTAACGAAAATTACGATTAAAAAATAACTAATTACATATGATATATTTGTTTATGTTATACATTGGATTGGATTGGATCGGTTGTTAACTTGTTTAAACATTTAGTAATCATAAGCCTAAAATAAATTTATAATAGTAAAACTAATTTGACTTACAACAATTCTTTTAGAGTCGTTTAACCATCATATATATCTATTAACTAAAACAGGATTCTGAAAAAGCCACCTGGCACCTCTAGAACCCTTCCTGAAAAAAATTTCTGCCTCTCTTTCCTCATTTAATATACTTTCTTTTTCCTTTTTTAATCTATTATTTGATTTTTCTTTTTATTTTTTATCATTAATGTTGAATTCAATGATATTTTTAATGATTACTTAATCGATATACAACATTACATAATTTATTAATAATTTTTAGTTATA
>JAOEHQ010020629.1:0-14593 GCA_025447715.1 Asclepias incarnata
TTTGTTTTCTAGAAAATGAAAACTCCTTCCATTTTCTAGAAAATTAGAAATAGAAAACTAGAAAACATTTTCTCCAATTAAACGCACCCTTAGTGTTTATTAACTGTTCTTATTTCATACATGGTGAGGTTAACCATAGCTCAACGACTATGGTTAGCAAAACCTTTAAATAAAACATCAAATATTTAGTTTATGATAACATTAAATATATCAACTTTAGCTAGACGGTAAAGATTTTTGCATCTTGAGAAGTAAACAGGATAGAGTATATTTGAGTAGTTTAAAAGTAAAATATATTGATGTAATTTAAAAATAAGGTAGTTTTGCTTTATAAAAAAAAAGGAGAGAAAACTATATTTCATCAATTTCACATGGGCTTACAGATAAAGGATACAAATTACAGGTTCGAAACTTACTAATGGGGTAGTGATAAACACACAACACTTTTTATCCATCCACAACAATACATGCATCAAACAGTGGTACAGTACAACCATATAATACAATATTGTTGTGGGTGGATAAAAAAAGTTATGAGTTTATCACCTCCCTTACCAAAGATAAGTGGAGAAACTATATTTTATGATCCATGTGTGAGGATGATGACTTACAGAACATAAATTCTATGTGGTATACGTTCTGAGTATTAAGACGGTACATGAGATTAAAATGTTCCATCCATTTATCCTTTTATATTTCTATCAATTTACCTTTTTATAAAATATAAAATTTTAATATCATTGAGTGAAACGTATTTAATAGGATAACAAGTAATAAATAAACTTATAATGACAGCAGAAGATTCCCACACATATCTTTTTTTTTTTTTTTTAATATTTAATACTTTTAAATCAATTATTATTATTTATTTCTTTTGATATTTTTTTTTGGGTAGTGAGATCGACAGGCCAGATCCCCACCAAAATAAATTATTAAATTCAACTTCACATAAAACCCTCTACATTTCACACCTTCTCATTTTGTTTGTTTCATACATATACATACACACATTATTACATGTTTTTTACACATATATACAATATATTTATTAATATTTATTTATTTTTATTTCTAACATTTTTACTTGCATAAAAAATCTACTACTAGTTGGTTGTATTGTATGGAAGGAATAAAACCCTCCGGCAACGACGTCGTTTCAGCTCAACCCCATCAAGGAAATGGTGGAGATGACGGCGGCGGCGGGTTTAGTGAAGAGGGTGGTGGTGGTGACCGGAGCTCCGGCGGAAACAGGTGGCCGAAACATGAAACATTGGCTTTGATTAAAATCCGGTCAGAAATGGATGCAGCCTTTCGTGATTCTAATCTTAAAGGTCCTTTATGGGATAATGTTTCCAGGTATAATATTAATATTAATATAATTTAACATTTTATTTCAGCCATACATAATATTAAAGTTAAAAAAAGTTAAATATATATAATTTATATAATATAAAAGATAATATCCCAATTTTCTGATTCAAAATTTGCTTATTTTCCGGCTAGATCTATGAAACAAAAAAAATTCAATTAATTGACTAAACATGTCTAGTCAATGTTTTCTGAATTGACTATATTGGAAATTTTAGGGGGTTGGTTTCGGGTTATTTGGGTCGGGTTACATTTGGGTTAAAAATAAATGGAGAGGGATTTTGGGTTATCTAAGAAAGTCGAGTTTTTGACTCAGATGTATACGACCTTGGGTTAAAAATAAATGGAGAGGGATTTCGGGTTACCTAGGAAAGTCGAGTTTTTGACTCAGATGTATACGACCTTGGGTTAAAAATAAATGGAGAGGGATTTCGGGTTACCTAGAAAAGTCGAGTTTTTGGCTCAGATGTATACGACCTAACTAGTATTTCGTGAATAGGCCACCTTGAAAGTTGTTTTCTAATCTAACATAGGGGAAATTTCATATGTGAAGTTACAAAATATGATAATAATTATATGTGAAATGATTTTGTATGATATGCATTAAATTTGCATTTGTATTTTGGGTAAATATGATTCTATGCAACTTACCTTATGAGAGAATTAGGTAACATTTTGGGAATTATATTATAAGGTTATTTTTGGAATTTTTTGATGAGAGGGATTTTGGTTTGAATAATTGATTGATATTAACTAAAAAAAAATGTAAAATCCAAATCATAAGTAGTTAAAGTTTGGTTGAAATGTTTGTTTTACTTGTTGAAAGTAAGACCGGATCCGGTCATTTTCCGGCGGAATTCAAATATATTGTTTTTTAAATGTATGTTGTTCTTGTTGTACTTATTTATCGTTAATTTTCAGGTGAATTAGATGTGAATAAATATGGGTATTGTTTTTGATGATACAGGAAACTATCCGAACTAGGAATTCTTCGAAGTGCAAAGAAATGCAGGGAGAAATTTGAGAACGTATCTAAGTATCATCGACGAACGAAAGAAGGGAGGACATCAAAATCTGATAAAATCTACAGGTTTTCTGATCAATTGCAAGCTTTGGAGTCAAGCACTCGTGGTTCATTTCCTCCTCCGCCTCCTGTTGTTGTGAAACCGCTGCCGGTGTTGGTGGGAATGTCTAATAATGCCAGCGTCCCGTCTACTAATGCTACAACTGGATTGGATCAGAACAATGTGAGTCCAATCTCGGTTGCAGCACCGGCGGTGATGGCAGTGCCACCACCGCCAGTGATGAATCATAAAAGAACTTTCCCTTTTTCGCAATCGAACA
Source organism: Asclepias incarnata (assembly GCA_025447715.1). NCBI lineage: Eukaryota > Viridiplantae > Streptophyta > Magnoliopsida > Gentianales > Apocynaceae > Asclepias > Asclepias incarnata. Next base: position 2,713 of record JAOEHQ010020629.1, read on the forward strand.
TGTCGGGATCCACAAATTCGGCTTTCTCGTCGGATACTTCATCGGACGACGAGCCACCACCAAAAAAGAGAAAATGGGAGAGTTTCTTTGAGAAGTTGATGAAGGAAGTGATCAAGAAGCAAGAAGAACTACAATTGAAGTTTATTGATACCCTTGAGAAACGGGAGAGAGACCGAGTGGCCAGAGAGGAGGCTTGGAGAGCTCATGAGATTGCAAAGATGAATCAAGAACACGAGCGGTTAGTTCAGGAAAGATCAATTGTGGCTGCCAAAAATGCTGCTTTTGTCACGCTTTTGCAAAAGATGACTGGACAGAACACTGATGCGGGCAAGTTGATCAGTGATGAAGTTAGAGAAAAGCTAACAGGTGCGATCTAACCCCTTTTAATTTCTATATTGTGATGATTAGTCTAAATTTATACTAGTTTAAGATCATCTGTTAGTTAAATTTTTGTTAAAATAAGAAAACCACAATCAATCTGTTAATTGCACCTGATCTATTTTACAGCAAAGGCATTTATCAACTCTCAGTTTTGGTAGTCGTATAGAGATGCCTGCAAACTGTTAAGTAGAAGCCGTGTAGCTATTTGTTTTCTGTTCAGTTTTTGGTGATAGACATTGTTTGGCCCTTTCTTTTTTTGTACCAACAAAATTGAGCTCTCTTATTCACAGATCTTCTGTCTCCGCCACTGCCACTATCGTCACCAATCAAGGTCATACCGCAGCAACAAATCCACCAAACACCACCACCCGCTCAACAAACACCAACATCAACACCACCGCCACCAACTCAACAAACGTTACCTCCACAGCCATCGGTGGCTGTACAGCCATCAGTGGTGAAGACTCTTTATAATGGAGGCAGTGGAGAAGCGAGTATGCTATCACCAAGTCCATCACGGTGGCCAAAAGCCGAGATAAGTGCATTGATTACTCTACGAACGCAACTAGACATGAAGTATCAAGAAAATGTCCCAAAGGGGCCGTTATGGGAGGAAATATCATTGGGGATGAGGAGCCTTGGTTACAACAGAAATGCCAAAAGGTGCAAAGAAAAATGGGAGAACATCAACAAATACTACAAGAAAATGAAAGAAGGCAACAAAAAGAGATCAGAGGATTCAAAAACATGCCCTTATTTTGACCAACTTGATGCTATTTACAAAGAGAAATCCACTCCAATAGTAGCACAACCCGAAAACCAATGGCCACCAGCAACCATGGTGCAAGAAAAACCAACACCAACGTCGCAACAGCAATGGCAGCTTCCGGCTGTTGTCCAAGAAACGCCCAAGCAACCATCGTCCATTGCAGACATGGGTGATCAAGGGAGTATGAGTGATGAAGATGATTATGACGACGACGACGATGATGCTGATGATGGTTATGAGGATGAAGATAAGGAAGATGAAGGTAATGGATACGAGATTGTTGCCAATGCAAGCAAGGTATCTTCTATGGCTGCTGTCTAAGAGAGAAAGTTTTCATGTTTTTTGGTTGAACGGTAATCAATGAACAGAGGTGAGTGAAATGGGTCAATGGGTAAACGGGTCGGGTTGTGGTTGGTTGGTGAAATTTGAATGGGAACACATGGGCATATTATGGGGGAGTTACTTGGAAAGATGGCAATATTATTTTTTATTGGTTAAATATCTGTATTTTTATATTTTTTTTTGCTTTCAATTATTTCAATTATATAATTGAATAAAAAAAGTTGTTAATTGCATATTCTTTTATTGTTAATCATATATATGTTTTAAATACATATCAAGTTATGTAACATCAAAAATCAATGGTAATTGGGATGTTGACATTTACTCAATTAAATTGTTGTTTCTTTCTCACTTTTGTTGCATATTTAGTTGTGGTAATCAATTTGATGATTGAAATAGGTCCAAATAAGTACAACTGTTCTGATTGTGAATGAACTTCAATTTAAGCTTTACAATTGTTTTATAGCTATTTGGATCTAATAATTCAATAGAAATAGTCAAATAAGTTTCTAATTTGTTTTTGTTTATCTAATTTTGTTTAATTATGAGAAACGGTTTTAACTTGTGTAATTTGAGTTTAAATTTAGCGATGTTCGGATTGTTTTAGATTAGCATAGTATTTGTGTGATATTTTGTTACAAGTTTAAATTAATATTTTAAAACAATTATATATATATATTGGTATTTTAAAAACGATATAAAAAAAGTTATATAAAGCCCAAAAAGGATGTTTTTGAGAAGCGGGATCGGTCCAACTGGTTAAACCACGAACTGATGGGGCTAAGTTTCGAACTCCCAACCTCTTCTACAAGAGGTGGGCGTGCATACCATTAGGCTACAAAGTCATTTGCGTTAGTCTTTTCCCTATTTAATTGTCACACCATGCTAAAGGGAAATACATGAGATGTGCAGATACATAGTATATACTCAACAATCAAGATTACAACACACCATAACATTACAATATTAGGAACATTTGTTACAACGTTTGTTACAAAGTTACAGGACTACACGCAGTCCATCTTGTTACAAAAGTTACAAACATAGTTACATAGTTACATATTTAGATATAAAATAGAGTCTTGACAGATACGCTTCAGAAGTCATCCAAGCTCTGAAAACTAGAGAACTTGACTACTTAGCATACGACTAATCACCTGAAAAGCATGAGTCAAGTGTCAACTGCAAATGTAGTTGAGTGAGATACAGGTTTTGAGTTTAGAAGAGTTACTGTTACTCGTTCACCTGTTCAGTTCTTTTATTATCCAGTTCAATAACAAGGTATAACAGTCACAATAATAATACAGTTCAGATATCAAGTTCAGTTGATATCGATATAACACAGTTCAAATAAGTGTACAATAAACAAGTACACAATTAGTATCACCTTAGAGGAGAGTTTTACTTTCATAAGCCCTGACCGTTACAGTTCCACAACACATTTAGTTCAACCACATATGATCAGTACGCAGGCATGATCAGATACTATGCACTTGTCAGTTCTGCAAGTGAGGACTGACCTGTCCTAAATAGCGCTATTCATAGATATCCTAGGCTCCGATACAAGGAGTTAATAGCAAATGATACTTTTCCATAATTCCCGTTACGGAGGAATTATGATCTCATTGTGGCATTACGCAGATACACTGCAACCTTACTATAGTTCTGTAGCATAACGAAAGATACAGTTACAACACAATAGTTACAGTTCAGTATAGTTACAGTTCAGTTATGCAGTTCATCACAGTTACACTTCCCAATTACTACCACTACGACACATTACTTTATAATCTATTAGTAGCCTACCTTCGATGTTTATATATAAGGTGTACCAGTAGCAAACCTACCACATCTAGAGCATTTTCTAATCAATTATATTCACGTGTATGTAGTAATAGTAATCATATAAACAACATTCAACAGTTTAGTTCCGACAGTTCAGTTCCCATTCAACAGTTCAGTTACAGTTCAGTTCCGACAGTTCAGTTCCCATAATTACAGTTCCGACTAGTTACAATTACAGTACTTACAGTTACAGTTCTAGTTACAAAACAGTTCAGTTCAGTTCAAGTACAGTTCCAGATATTCACCAATTACTATTTCTATATACACACTACTTTATAACTTATTAGTAGTATCAGCGGCTAACCAACTACATCCAAGGCACACTACTAACTAGTTATAATCGTATACTTAGTAGTAACAAAACATACATATTAAGCACAGTTCAGTTCTATAGGCACAATTCAGTTCTATATAGTTACCATACATACACAGTACAGATACAAATATAGTTCCATTCACTTCAGTTACCTATCTAGTTACTGCCCGTTCTTAGTTATGAAAACAATTTAGTTACATGTTTTTCACCCTGTTTATAAAACAGTTAAAACAAAAGGGGTTGTACCCCCTGATGCGAAAGTTTATCAAGGTGCAAGTACACAACTACAAACACGAGCCCGAGCGGATTACAAGTCAACACAAACGGGACCTATGATACAATTAGTTACACTATAAGGCTACTCGCTCGAATATAAGTTCTATGTTTTCTATGTTTAATGATTAGTACCATTTGAAATGTCATTTACTTCATTTGAGTTCTCTTTAAAATGTTTATAAGTTACAGGGACTGTTTCTGTAAAGTTTATTAAATTTTACAAATTTACAGTTTTGATCCATGTAGATAAAATTACACTTTTAGTCCGGTGCAGATGTTTGAACGGCGTAGAACATGACCGCGTAGAACTTTGTACCACGTAGAACTTGACCGCGTAGAACTTTGTACCACGTAGAACTTCTACTTGTTCATCACTTTTTAACAAGTTTAAATGTCAAGTTCTTGAACATGAAATTTGGGTTTCTAAAGTACTTGTAAGTGTAGAAAAACATAGGATACTTTGGTTTAATAATTTTCACTTTAGAATGGCTCATTTTTGTGGTCATCATCTTTGTGTAACATAAAATCATTACAAAAAGGTTTATAAAATACTTACAATTCAACAACCTTGAAGATATTTTATGAAAATGGTAAAAAAAAAATGTTTGAAAACTTCTTGTTCTTGGTTTCATGACGTTGCACGTAGATGATGATGTTGATGTAGAAAATTCTAACTAGCAAAAGAGTTTGTAAAATCATAAAATGAATCAAAGTTCTAGTTTTTATTAGTTGGAAATTAGTGGAAAATGTTGAGTCATAATTAGAATGTGGTGACATGTTCTTAGTTATTACATGTGTAAACCACTAACAAATGACTAATTTAATTAAAACATTTAAGAACTCTATTAGACTAATTTAATTTGTAAGTTAACAGTTCAATGGCATTTCATAAGTTACTATACTTTAGTCGTTAAACATTTTAAGTTCCATACTCGAATTTTCATATAATAAAACTTTCGATACGAGAGAATTCTATTAATTAAATCGTCTTTATAAAATTCAAGTGTGTTCTAAATACAAGTTACACAATTTTTAGTACGAATCCGAAGACTAAAAAGACACGGTTGTCACATTGGGCTACCCACTGATGTCTGCGTTTCACGGGCGTATGGGACCGATTTTTGTCATTGGGTTACCCTAAGTAACTAGACTTTATTCGTCAGTTGTTAAAAGAAATATATGGCTTTTTATGCATAAATTGTGGGAAAAATTTTTAAAACCTTTAATTTATTATGCGTTTTTTTTTTTTTTTTTTGAACGGCAAAAGAGGAATATATAAATAAAACCAACTAGCAAGTCGCTAGGAGGTTAAAGTACAGGGTACAAGATACAAAAAATACAATCTAGAGAGACAACACTTACCAACAAACTCTAGACTCTTCCCGAAACCTTAACTGCGAGGATCATAAAAGGAGTGAAAAAAACTCGCGCCACTTGCGGTAGGACATGAGAAAACCCCCCATCCATAGTGGTCATGCCACCGGTTTTCACTCTAATGATGTTTTTGATATAATCACAACCAGGCCCCGAGGACACAACACGAACAACACAAAACCGACCAACAGTAAAGCAAAAAGCAAAACAAAAACCTTGACCCACAATACACCCGCTTCAGAAAAATTATGAAAACATCAGCAAAGATTCAGAGGGTTATCGTTCCAACCGTCCCATGAAGCATGAACTTTCCGACACCGATTAGTAATCCAAAGTAACGATGTCGCAACGATAGACTTAAACACATTAGTGTTACTATCTTTAATGCCATTATGAGTCAAGTTGTTCCTAGCTTTCCATATATGTCACCACCAAATGAATAAAATCGCCTTGAAAAATTCAGCCGTTATAGAAAAATGCTTCTTTTTATTACAATTTATTTCAAAATAATATTCTTTTTTCTTATTTTCATAATTTTTCTAATTATAAATATCTTTAAAAAAACATATAAAATCATTTTTTTTATAAATATATAAAGTTATCAAATAATCATTTAACTTATACACAACAATTTTAAAAAGATTTGTTATCTCTATATTTATTTAAGAATCACATATCTAGATTTAAATACTTTTTATATACTCATATTGTTTTCTCTTATGCATATACACACATACAAATGCACACTCTAACTTTTATAGGCCACTTATTTTTATAACATATTTTTTGTGTTTTCTAAATAATGGTTTTTTTTATCATTAGATAACTATCTACATCCCACTTTTTCTATATAAGTTTTTTTTAACAGAATTGGATATTGTTGTTGTTTTTATATTTTTGAACTTAAAATAAAATAAAAAGAAGTAACCATTGAAGATGTCCTTGACATCTAACCAAAATAAAACAAGAAGGCAAACACCAAAACAACAAAAAGAACCCTTATCCCCAAATCTTTGAAGTATTCTTGAAATCGGCTATTTGGAACTCCATTGATTATGGTTTCTGGGTAAAACAAAGAACACAGAAAAACACACAAAGTCCCACCATAATTTTACACACACACACTAAAAACACATACATACAAGAAATCTTTGATGGCAAGTATGATGCCATTCAAGTTATCTCCTTTCTCATCCAGTTTTCCACCAACACTTTCACTTTCTTCTAAGAAAATTTATCTTCCCATGAAGTTTTCTCCACGCAGGCCTACATTTCCAAGTAAAAAACTACTTTATATCTATATCTATCTATATCTATATATTAGGGATATTTAATATCTACTAAGAATATAGTGATGATTTTTTTTTTGGTGGGGATTGCAGGAATATATGCATTTTCTAGTAATGATATTAAAGTGGGTTCCAATATTGAGGTTGATGGGACTCCTTGGAAAGTTATAGGTAATTTCCACTTGGTTTAATTTTTGTAAATTGTTGGGAGATTTTGTACAATGCTGGTTTGGTTTAGGAATGACAATGGGTCAGGTTTAGGTAATTCCGATTATAAACTGGTTACACACTCAGGTCTTGGAATGGGTAATCCTTAATATTTACTGTATGTGTATGCATGCTATATTACAAATATGGTCTTGGAATGGGTAATCAGGTCCGGGTTTGTTATTGGGTAATTGGACGTGTGTGGCTAAATACCAAACCTGACCCGAACCTGTGAAATTTCTTACCAGTATTCCCAAACCCGAATAACCGGCCCAATTTTATCGGGTTTAAGGTTTCCCCGTCGGGTTCAGTTTCGTTGTCATCCCTAGTTAGCTTGGTTTCAAGGGTATTGATGCATTTATGTTATGCACTTGTTTTATTGAGTTTTTTAGATGTTTGAGAGGTGTTTGGCTTAGCGTATTTGGCTTATAAGAATTAGAAATAACTACATTATTTGTTGATGAACAAGCCTACATATAAAATGGACATGAAGAAACATACAATTTTTATATGATTTGATATGTATAGAAGATGTTCTTCCAAGAATTGCAATGCAGGTTTGCTTTAGATATCCATAAAGTTTATCTAAAAAGCATTACAAAAGATAGGAAAGATATCTATTCTTTAAGGTAATCCCGAAAGATGTACATCTTACTCTTTTAGTTTCTAATAAACGGAAATTCCAAAACCAAGTATGCATAGTGGGAATTTGGTTTGCAAGAATTTGACGGAAATCAAAGGAATGGAAGTTTACATATTTCATATCCTCTTTAGTTTCATCTTCTGCTGGAAATGAATCCTCTGCCGTTTACCAGTTTACCCGTTTTTATGAAATTGAATTCACCGTATTTTTTTGAATTCCTTTAAAAAGGGAATGTGGCATGCCTTGGTGTTGTCTATGGAATGTCCAATTTTTCCAACTTGGTCTAACCTTATGGTTTTCGGTATCTTTCTTTTCCTTTCTTTTTATCCATCTCTTGTTGTGTTGCTTGATGTTCAGAGTTTCTTCATGTGAAGCCTGGTAAAGGGGCTGCTTATGTGAGGACTACACTACGGAATCATATCACAGGAAACTCTGTTGAGAAAACTTTCCGAGCTGGAAGCAAGGTAAATATAATCTTAAATTTTGTTTTGAAAAAGTTAAAGGCAATGCAGATCGTATTACTCTGCTCGGCTCTCTTTTATTGAAATAGTCTCTTTGAAGTTATAAGGCTGCATTTCTAATCCAAGATTGATCTAGATTTTTCTACAAAAACAACAAAACAAGATTTCTATATGCTTATATTTGTTGTAAACTTGATATTGCTATCAAGATTAATTACAAAACCTTGGAAGAACCAGCGTCACTTGTGTGGTTAAAAACTTGTTTTTTTTTCCTATAAAGTCAGTATGTACCTTTTATATTTATACTTTGCGTAAGTTCTAAATTACCCTAATTTTTTTGGTGCGCTTCTTAGATTGAACAAGCTGAGATATCCAAGGAGACAAAACAATTCACCTACAAGGACGGTTCACAGTTTGTTTTCATGGATTTGGTATATTTATGCTCTTTCATAATTGAAGATTTTCATGTATCTTTTCCTATGTTTTAATTCACTAATTGTCAAAATAAAGTAAACATAATGCTATTGATTTGTGTCCAGAAGATTATTTCTTGTCATCAATCAAAGTTATCTTAGATGATTGACAAATAGTCTAAAAACTTTCTTAAGACTATGTATCCAGTCAAACTTTGGCAAGTTCCATTCAACTTGACAAAAACATTGCAATCTACTTGAAACATTTCATGAGATAATATATGCTATATCTGTTTTTTAATGTGGCCATATTATACTGTAGACTTCATATGAGGAAGTCCGTCTTAACGAGTCAGATATGGGTGATAAAACGAAATGGCTAAAAGAAGGCATGGATTGCATTTTGCTATTTTGGAAGGGAAAGGTTATTGATTTTGAGCTCCCAATACAAGTTAAGGTGAAAATCACAGAGGTTGATCCTGGTTTGAAAGGTGACACGGCGCAAGGTAATATAACTATATGAGTATTACTTCACCACCCTTCATCCTATTAGATAGATAATCACTTTTAAAAGGCAAATCCAAACGCGCTCCTTATTGCACATCCTATCATAGGTATTGTTGCAAATGGATGAAATCTGTACACATTTATTTGGCAGAAAACATGGTAATTGAAAAGCTCACATAACAGTCCCTCTGTATTTTAGCATTTAAGTATCTATCTAATATATAGAATTCACTTTAATAAAGTCTAAAATAATGATTTAGAAATTAGCAAATTCGAAACCTATCTGAAAATGGCATTTTAACTCGAAACTGATTTGTGTTGGCAGGTGGAACAAAGCCAGCCACTGTGGAAACCGGTGCTGTTGTGAATGTCCCTTTGTTTGTAGAGAGAGGTTCAGAAATAATTGTGGATACCAGGACTGGGCAGTACGTGAGTCGTGTATGAGTTGCCATGAACGTGCCTTTGAACAGTATTTTGCAGAACAGTTTTGATCAACCATGTCTGTACAAGACTCTATTGTAGCTTTAGATTCTAGAAGGCATGTTAGTAATTTTAGTGTGAAAGAGGTATTATATACATACATATTGTATGAATCATGAATGTATACTCTTCAAGTTTACATGAAAGCAACTTGTGTTATTGAAAGACTTCATAGTTTGTCATTCTTCAAGCCTCATTCCATGCCTTTGTATTCTTGGATTGCATGTTAAAAGACTATGGATTTGTGTTTTAGAACTTCTTATCTTATTATTTCAAGTTTATTACTAATATATGAAGTCATAATAGCCGGTTCTTATTGCTTGGATTAACGAATTTTGCTTCTTATTATCTGATTATTTGGACGCAAAATGATCACTATTATACAAGTACATTTACAATTGATTAAACGGGTAAAATAAGATTTACATGTTTACTTCTTAGCTTAATTTAAAACCGTTTTACTCATCTAACAAAGCGTCTTTCTCATACGATTTATCTAACTCGCCATCCAAGAATGTGCCCAGCTTGTAGAAGAACCGAAGAAGGTATCATAGAACAGACTACTTCCCCATGGGCATGTGATGCATTCTATATTAAGTATATCGTTCATAACGTTTTATATAGATGTTCTCTCATGAGTCTTGTATAGATTTGCTCATAATTTGTAACCCTTTTTCTGTACTCGTTATCACTGTCTAATATGTAGCTAGATATGGCTAAACACAAACATCTAAATTAACTTAACGCTACATATTTAAAGAGCATAAGAACATCGAAACACTTTTTTTCTAACGGACCGCTGTATTAAAACTTAAAAGTAACGCACAGTTAGTAGTTCTACAAAAATTTGTATCAACTTACTCTCAAAATAGTAACCTGAAAGTACTTGCAGTATGACAAATGAATTGAATCATAGCACCATGAAAAAGTATCTTATCCTACTTCTGAATTTAACAAAAAAGGGGCAAAAATATTTAAACTTAGATCATATGACAATAGGCTTCCTAAGCGGAATCACACCTTTTTTCAAAGCAGCGCAATATACACATGAAGCATCTATAACCATGCCTTGTCGATTCATCTCATTAATCAAGGCATCAAATGCAACTCTATCAACCATTTCACTTCTTCCTCGACAAACCAAAACCAAAATCGACATTGCTTTCTCAATCTTCCCCTCAACACAAAGCCCTTTAACAACGATATTCAACGTGAACGCTCTAGGAGACAACCCCGTCTTTAACATCTCACACAAATTAACAAAAGCCTTATCCATCTCATTCCCATTACAAAAAGCTTCAATCATCAACTCATAAGCACAAGGATCAATCTCACACCCTCTCTTACACATTTCATCAAACATTCGGTATGCATCTTTCAACAACTCTTTTTCCTTCCTAGACCTCCTACACACACCTCTCAACAAAGTATTCATCATTCTTTCATCAACCGCAAACCCCATATCCATCATCTCATCATAAACCCTAACCCCTGCCTTAATCTCCCCCCATTGTAACAACCCATGTAACAATGTACTATAACTAACATAATCCGGCTCACATTTACGCTCTTTCATTTCCTTCAACAAACTAAACCCCTCCATCGGTCTACCTTCCTTAAAATACCCATTAAGAATAGTATTATAACACACTATACTTGGACTTAACCCCAACTCAATAGCTTCATTAAGCAACTCTAAAGCCTCATTAGACCTACCCACTTTACAAAAACCATCCATCACCGCAGTATAACTATACACATCGGGCCGCAACTTCAAACACATAAAGTTCACACCTTGATCATCATGATTCCAAGATTTCTTGATTTTTGTCAACAATTCAAAAGCTTCTTCAACTCTACCAACATAACACAATCCTTTCAACAAACAATTATAAGTATTAATAGTTGGCTCACATTTAGCCTTGTCCATCATTTCAAACACTTCAAATGCTTGTTTTAACTTACCTTTTTTACAAAAAGAATTGATTATTTGTGTAAAGACTTTAACTTTATTAAAATTCAAATCAAACCCATTTTCAATCATGTGTTCAAGAACCTTTTTACCTTCCATTGGGTCATTTTTCTTGCAGTAATAGTGAACAAGTATGGAAAAAGTCAAACTATTTGGCAAAAAGTCAAAACTTGACAAACTTGAATACAAGTTATAAGCAAGGTCTAATTCATGTTTTGAGACCAAACCCATGAAGAGATTGTTGAAATGGGATATGGTTTTAATGTTGCCAAGTTTGATGCTTTGTGTCAGAACTTGGAGATTTTGGCCTTTGTGTGGTGTTTCTTGAATTGGGGCTTTGTGTTTTAAGTGGGAATTGAATTTGAGAGTGTGTGTTGTTGCAAAGACAATGAATTTGGTTGGTTTTGGAGAAATGAAAAGAAGAAAAGATGGAGGGAAGCGAGGTAAAGATGTTGTTGATGGAGAGTTCATGTTGGCTAGCGACCATGGCGACACCAAGAGTGATCGGATGTTTTATTTATAAGTATTTGAGTAAATTGCAATTTTGGTCCTTGAGTTATTACCACTTTTGCAACTATAGTCCATTTCACTTATTTTTTTGCTGGT
>JAOEHQ010020640.1:0-14593 GCA_025447715.1 Asclepias incarnata
AACCCCAAGGGGAATCGAACCTATGACCAGATATATAAAAACCATAACAACCACCAGCTCAACCAAAGCCAAGTTTATTTAAATCTTGCAATATGTTGTATATAAAGTATTCCGAAAATAATAAAAATTACTGTTCACATTTCAATTGCTTTAATATAGAAAAGGTAATAGCATCCTTAAAAAAGAATAAGAAAAATAAAATCCAAATTCAATATTAAAGTATGAAATCATAAATAAAATAAATAAAAATCAAATTAAAACATAATAATTAGGGATGAAAAAAAAAGGCAGGATATATCCATATAGAATAGCATCATCTATCTATCAATCTATCAACAATGGCTCAAACACTATCACCAGTTTCGCTATCTTTCATCTGCACAACCCCTTCTTCTTCCTTCTTCAAATCCAAATCAAACTCGCTTTCATTTTCAACTTTCACTTCTCCGAAGGTAAAAAGTAACATTCATTTAGTATTTCTAACAAGTTTTTTTTTTTTTTTAAATTATAGTTATTAAAATAATTGAATGGGATGAATGATACAGGTTGGTGGGTTGAGCATAAGATGTGCACGTGTTGGAGGTGTGGAAATACCAAACAACAAAAGGGTTCAATATTCGTTACAATATATACATGGGATTGGCCGCACAAGAGCTCTTGAGATATTGAATGACTTGAAAATGGAGAACAAAATAACTAAAGATTTGTCTGAAGAGGAACTCATTGTTCTTCGTGATGAAGTTTCCAAGTACATGATTGAAGGAGACCTTGTATGCCTTTCTTTCTTTCTTTCTTTTATGAGTACAACTTCCGCTTTTGTGGCTTATTTATTTTTCAATTATAACTCATAATGATAGCCCAAACACTTCCTAAAAAGGAAAAGGATAACTGGCTAGGAACCTCTTAGTCCCGACTCGTGTGTACTGCATTGGTACCATGACCCTCTGGTACTTCAGCACTTCAACCCAACACCCACTGGCCAATATACATTTTTGAAGTGGCTCATTGTAGTGGGCCCTCGACGTCACAAGAGGCAGGTACCAGTCCATCTAACAGATTTTTGGTCCAAACACTTCCTATATTCACTAGCTTAGGTCATTATTTCATTTTAGGCATTTGGTAGAACCTTTTAGTCTATGAAGGAATACAAACAACTCGGCCTGTTTGATGACCGGATAAATATAGTCTGTATATGTTAAGCAACTAGATTTATGTGTTGAATGATAAAAATGACATTGTACGGCCCCATTATTTTGGTAGGAATTTTAACCCAGGAAGATATTGTCTTTTAATATTTTTTTAGTGTATTTTATATGAAACCTATAAACAATGTTTGTATAAGGAAAAAATTGGAAAGACAACGACTTCACCTTTCATGATTGTAAGCGTGTGACCAAAGATTTAGTTATGTTTGTAAATTACTAAATTTCATGCTATTTTTAATCCAAGTATTTCAGGGCTTTTGACATAATTGCCAAATACTAGTGTAAAGTCATTTTTAAACTTGATATTAGGAGGAGAGATGTTTTATGCTGTTTTTATCTTTTCTCAGTATATTATTACTTGTTAGGCAATTTGGTAGTTTTGCTGTAAGCAAAACATAGATAAACTCTTTTAGGTTCGTTTTTTTCATTGGAAAGTTTTCCTCTTTAGGAGAAAATTAGCCTAAACGTCCGTTTCGGTTCCTTTCTGTTGGTTCATACATTACTCATAAAAAACATGTGACTAGTCCTTTTGAAGTAACTATATTGGCTGAGCAATAGAATTAATCGTTTAGGTTGTATCGATATATAATACTACCACATTTTTACTCTCATACGTGATATGTTCAAATAACGTGTAGATAACGATCACTTAAGTTTATGCCATTAACTGTCAAAAAGGTCACTCAACTATTTTACTTTGCCTTCATCGTTCATGCTTTCTGAAACTAGCCTAAGACGTCTTACTGCCTTCATTGTTTACGCTTTTGGAAACTAGTCAAAAATATCTTACTACAATTTTTCCTCACCAACTATTTACTACATTGTTGCATTGACATGATCCTCCCTATTGAATGAGTTAGTGAAATTCAGTTGTATGGACCTATCTATGTTTAAAGGAACTCTATTCTTTCTTCTTGTATATCTGTAAGTAGAGTTAAGAGTTGCTTTGTATCTTTAACATTTAGAAAATTTGCTCCTTAGTATTTTTTATGTAGGTTGGTTGTCTACATTGGACCTGAATACTTGCCTGTCAATTATATTAAGAAAACCTTCATCTTGGGGACAAATTTGGTCCATTTCCATTTCATTGTTTATATTTTTTTGTGTATCATGCTGTCACTGTATTGTGCTCAACGACGATGCCTGTGGAAAAAAAAATGGGGATAAGAAATAAGGGGAAATCATCATTGAAAGAATTAGATGGTTGGGTAGTAAACAGTCCCACTTCAAAAACACAATCTTGGTGCAACCTAGCAAAAAGGAAATGTGTTGGGGTGGGTATCAAAATCTTGACAAAATAGTCCTGTAAACAAATGTGCAAAATGCTATTTATTCTGATTTTGATCATAGAAAGTGGTTTGCACCATCTATATTGAGTTAACTTGTTTGCATTGATTGTACAGAGGCGATTCAATGCACTTGCAATTAGGAGACTAAAAGAAATTCAGTGCTACAGAGGCATACGCCACATTCAGGGACTCCCTTGTAGAGGGCAACGTACAAAGAATAATTGCAGGACTTTAAAGGGTAAGAAGGTTGCAATTGCTGGCAAAAAGAAGGCCCCTCGCTAGACTTGACTTGCGGTTTGTTCATTCTCTTTCACTTTATGTGAAGAATCTTGTTTAATGTAGATTAAACTTGTTGTATTCCATTTGAATATCTGGGTCTGTTTTTTCCCTCGCTTTCTTTATGTTCTTTAGTTGGATCGGCATGTTCTTGTCTGGCTGGAACTGGCTATTTTTACTGATCAAATGGAATATTTGGGTCAAAGATGCTAGAGTATAGACCACACAGAGAGAGACATGGGTATTTGATATGCTAGTCTTGGTTTAAATCTTATTTGTTATCAAATTACTTGCACTCTACTAAAGTAGCTATTATTTTATTTTATTTTAATTATCAATCTTGACACTTAAAAGTAATAATTTAACAAAATGCTGCCCATAATGTTATCTACATGTACCACACCTATCGTCACAATTTCGATGTCATGTCACAGATTATCTTTGTATTATTTTTTTTCTAATCTATATTGGGTGATCGTTCTTGCAGAAAGCATATAGAATGTTTTTCATTATTAATGGATTCTAAAATTACTGGCAACTGATATATTGCTACTCGTTAATTGTGTTTGAATGAGATTATTTTGGATGAGGCATCATGCTATGTGATGGGGTATCTTGAGAAATAGGTCACCATTTGTACGTAGATTATGCGTCAAACCTTAGGAATAACCATGTAAGGTCATTATTTGGCCCAATCCCAACCAACTGATTTAAATGCCACTGAGAAAGGGGCATCGACATCTATGTCTTTATATGATTGCATCAAGCAAGGTTTTATGGCTAATGCGCAATATAGTGCGGTGGTGATCACCATCGAGCCAACAATGCCTATAGGAATGTCTTTGGCTGCATCTCAGCCATAGTTGCAACAGCATCAAACCCAACATACGCGAAAAAGAGTACAGCCGAGGCCTTGAACACTCCTCGGGCCTCAACTGGTGCAAAGTCTTTGTAGTTATCCATGTCCGCTTTGATGAGGCCACATATGATGATGAATAGGATCACAATAAAGTGCACAACAGAGGCAATGTAGTTGTTGCGGGATGAGCCTTTGGTGCTGAGGACTGCGATGATGCAAATGATGGCTATGACTACTGCAATGGGGCCAATTTACTTTATTCCTTGGCTAGGCCGTGAGCCTTGATGCGAAAATCACTAGGGTCGTGGTTACAAAGGGTGGCAAAGTAGGATGTCCATGAACGTGCCACCGCGGCTCCCCCAGTCACGTACTCTAGAAGGATGTTTCCGGCCGCTATGAATGCTACAAAGTTTCCTAACTGCACCCTCAGATAAGCAAATGACCCTCCTGAAAGTTACAATTTATTTGTAATTAAGTTATTGCAATTAGACCATTAACGTACGTCCATAAATTGAAAAGTAAAATGAAGTGTATACATCGTGTATATCATCATAGAGATGGAGTACAATATCAGCCAAGTTGTATTTTAACTCTGGTTTTATAAGATATATATTCATATTATTATTATTATTATTATTATTAACATACAAAAAGAGAGACCAACAATGTTTTCAAACCAGATTCTTGTGTTGAACTGGTATAGTCACAAATTTGTTGAGTCACTAATTCAAACAGTTGAACCGGTCGGTTCTATCGCTTGCCTCAAAGGTAGAAGATGGTGGTCGTAGACAACGATATGGTAGTTAATGGTCATTTTTTTTTTTTAGAACGGCAGAAATTATATTACTAACATGGACGACTAACAAGATGCTAGTTGCCAAAAGGTACAATTACAAATACAAACACAATCTAGATAGGACACAAACCACTTCATTTGATATCCAAAAAAAATAAATATACTAGTTGGATTATCCAAGTTCGTCCGATGATAGGACATGACCGAAACATGGATTTTAATCCACTAAAACGACTTGTTTGTGACTTAAAAATCAACCCAAATGATAGATAACCATAAACCCTAAAGTTTTAATATGAAAAACGACCCGAAACATTCGATTTCGAGGCTCTAAAAATTGGGCAAAGATGAACTCCGAAAATGAAAAGTTTTTCTTAAAAACTTGATAGATTCAAGGCATTTCTAGGTTAGATCGAACGATTAATTGAATAAAACACTTACTAAATGATCCACGAACAAGATTAGATCGAAGAACCACAAAAGTTTTTAGAGAGAGAAACAAGAGAGAGAAGTGATCTAGTGCTAATGGCTAAGAATGAAAGGAAATAAGATATTTATGTGCCTTAAATACTTTTTAAGTCTTTACAGTTCTGCCCGGAAAGTCTTTCGTTTTAATTAAGTTCTTTGACACGTAAATCATTTAAAACATATTACCGACACTACAGTCTTTATTTTGGACCATTTTTATATTTTTAATTTGGCATTTCATTAGGCGACTAGTACTCGGTCACGAACTCGAACTCGAACTCTAAAGATCACAGAACGTCGAAATACGATCCAAAACTTATTTATTAAATATAAATTAGTAAATTCTAGTTCTATTACAGACGACGGCGAACTGAGCCGTGACCGGACGGAATGATCAGGTGACGGTTGTCACAAAACACATCCCAGTCATTGCTTTTTTCGATATAGGATCAACATGTTCTGTGCTAAATCCTGATATTCTTCCACCAGAATATTGGAAACCCTGTCGAAAACACTTTATTGCAGCAAACGGTGAAACGTTCCTAATTGACAAGATTACTCCTCCATTACATTTACGGTTTTTCCCTAAATGTACTGTTAGGCACAAGTTCTTAGGATCAAGCTCCCATGGTAAAGATTTGCTGATTGGTTTCGACATCCTCTATCGTCTGAGGGATCTGAGATATGGAGAAGAGGGCCTCAGATACAAGAAATTCACGAATCCCTAGAGCACCATTCCAAGGCTCTACATGGCTTCTCCACTCACCATGGAGGCAATAAAGAACGAAATCATTGAAACATCTTGTGCTCTCAGCCATACAGAATTCCTGAAGAAGCACAAGTTCCCGCTCTGGCTAAACCCAGACTTCTTTGTCTCCCTCCCATTCAAGCAGAATGAAGACATAAACCCCACAAAAGCAAGTCATCCAGGAATGAACCCTGACCACACTCAACTTGTTGAACAAGAATGTCAAGAACTCCTGAGTCAGAATCTTATCGAGCCGACAACATCCCAATGGGCGTGTGAAGCATTCTATGTCAACAAAAGAAGTGAACAGGTTCGAGGAAAGTTAAGGCTGGTAATCAATTATCAACCTCTAAATCATTTCCTTGCAGATGACAAATTTCCCCTTCCTCAAAAGAAGACTTTATTTCAATATTTGATAAATGCAAAAGTTTTATCAAAATTTGATCTTAAAGCGGGATTCTGGCAAATAGGCATTTCACCTGAAGACAGGCCAAAGACTGCATTTTGCATTCCAAATCACCATTTCCAATGGAAGGTAATGCCCTTTGGATTAAAAAATGCTCCATCAGTTTTCCAAAAAACTATGGTTCGCATTTTTGAACCCATCCTTGATAATGCTTTGGTCTACATAGATGATATCCTATTATTCTCAGAAGATGAGGAGTCTCATGTGGAACTACTCAGAAAGTTTCACTAGATAGTGTTACAGCATGGAATAATGCTTTCTGAAAAAAAGATGGTGATTGGAGTCAATTCTATTGATTTCCTTGGTATGAAGATTACAATGGCAAGTATCAGCCACAACCACACATTAGCCAAGAACTTCACCAATTTTTTGATAAACTTATGTCGCAGAAAGAAGTACAACAGTTCCTTGGTGTTGTTAACTACATGGCAGACTTCCTGCCAAATATGTTCCAACACACCATGCACCTTTCACCAATGTTGAAAAAGAATCCACCAGCTTGGTCGGAAAGTCACACACATTCGGTCAAAAGGTAAAGCAACTAGCTGATGTGATGCCTCCTTTAAAGATTCCTGCACCATGTGACAAAAGAATCCTCCAGACAGACGCCGGTGATGAGTACTGGGCAGCGGTCCTAATCTCAGAAGACGACAGTGTCAGAACAATTTGTGGTTACAAAAGCGGCACGTTTAAAGAATCAGAAAAACACTATCACTCTACCTATAAAGAAAACCTTGCGGTCAAAAGAGGAATTGAAAATTCCAGTTCCAAAGAGGAATTGAAAATTCCAGTTCCATCTAATCGGCTACAGGTTCTTGATAGAGATGGATATCGCATATTTCCCAAAGATGCTACATTTCAAAAGAAAGGTGCTCCCTGAATCACAATTATTATGGTGGTCAAATTGGTTCTCCCAATGGGCTTTTGATGTAAAGCACGTGAAAGGTACAGACAACACCCTTGCAGATTTTTTGAATAGACCAAAGGCTTATAAACCAAAGAACACCAAAATAATTCAGAAATCCAAACACCATCAAATCCTACCTTCAATATACACTATGAGTATTGAAAACCCATCTACTTCCCAAATCACAACCCCACTTCAGAAATGGTTCAATGAAAAACAAATCCCATAAGAGATCATAGAAGTAGTCGCAGATCAATCGCTAAAAGAAAGGTCTTTGCTAAAGTAAAAGACTTTCTTCACTATTGTTCTTAAGAAATATGGTATATTCATGAAAGGCCTTGTATTCCACCCAGAATACACTTTCCTGAATATTTTTCACATTGGTGATCTGTACAACTTCCCGAAAGAAGCCCTGTGCTTTTTTTGGTACCTTTTTGAGGCACACTCCATAGCCATAAATTTTAGAGCATCCAAATTACTTCAATACCTGTTTGATTGCCAGTTTGGAGACCTGGGAAAAGAGAAAAGGCATTTTCTTACACTTCTACAATGGTTTCTCCCATCCCACCAATGGACAGGTCACCTGGTTCCTGCCACCAAGAAGTACTGCTTGGTTGGGTTCAGAAAACTTGCATGCTTCATCCCACTAGCAGTAATTCACAAGAACCAAAGCAGGATATTGCATTCCCCATTTTGTTTTATCCATAGCTGGTCCGATGTAAAACAAACAGTCAGAATCAAACGAATGGATGAATGGCTAGAGAAAACAAGATTGATGGCTATTGCAAACAATGTTGACCCGGTGAAGTTACCTTCAAACGTACTACATGATGAAAAGGTCTGGGAAAACGATAATCCTTACTCTAAGCTATGGCGTGAAACTAATAGGGATTATCTGAACAGCCACTTAACCAGAGCATGGTTTGATCTCACCAATGATGAAATGTTGTTATGTTGAGGATGCGTCATTAACCACTAAGGAGTCTTGCTACACCATAGTTCCTTAATCCTTAGAAAGAAGTTTAATTTATGTTTTCGTGTGTTTAATATTGTACTGAATGTGTGCTATGTAACATCTCAACAAGGCGGAATCATGGGATGTCACTAAATGTACAGCACGACATGGAATTATATAGAAATAACTAAATGAACAAGGATTTCCATTGAAATCAACGCAAATATTCAATTACAACACAGAATGTCATGAACGTTACAATGATCACTAGTACGTGATTACTAACATTCTACCCCGCATGAACGCTATCAAGGAACGCTATCTAGAGCGCATATCCCTGAATACTAATCTAACAAAAGATGTGCCAGTTCCTCGATTTCCAAGTTCCTGCTCCTATGCTATATCAACCACGTCTAGCTTGATCACCTGAAATGTATACTAAAACAAGTCAACCCAAGGTTGGTGAGCTCGTAGGTTTTGAACAAAGAACTTAGTAATGAACTTGAAACCTGTCGAAAAACATTATGAACATGAACATGAATATGAACATAGTTTTGTACAATATACATATGAGCTAGAGTTACATACCAAATGTCTCGCATCCACACATAAGCACATAATCACATAAAATAAACGTAATGATCATAATGAACGTATGGCCGGGAATAGTACTAGCGCACTCATCGTAGTACAATTGAACAATCCCATGAACGCAAGCCGACTTGGTACCAAGTAATGAACATGAACATGAATCGTAACTCTAAAATGAACAGCTCAATGAACGATATATATATATATATATATATATATATATTGTACGTAAAATAAATAGAAAACAATAATCTGTTAGAAAACCTGTTGTATACTTTTCACTCCAAATCATTTGAAAAGAAGGGGCTACGAAACTCACCTGAAAACGTTTAAGCAAAGTCAACAACCTAATACAATGAACACGAACACGAACAATCAACGATCACCTATCGTAAACACATAACATTAGCACGAAGCAACTCACAATAATGTCTTGAACTCAAATGTCCTATACTATTAAATACGAACAACAGACACCAAACGACACTTGGAAAGTCAAATCTCAGACCCAACTCGAGTTGACCAGTCAAACTCTGGTGGATTGGGGCCCAACTCGTGGACACGAGTTGGCCAAACTCGCCCAACACTTTCTTGACACGAAAATGTATCGATTTTTACTCGAAAACACTAAACATCGTTAGAACAAACCTTAGGCACGGATTTGAACAAAAACATCACAAAACGACTTCTTATCTAGCTAAAAATCGACCGAAGAGATATATAAATATGTTCCCTAGATTTTTGATACGAAAAACGACTCGAAACACTTCATTTCATTGCTTTAATTCCTGGTTTTTATACAAAAACGAGTTTGAAAGTTTTGTAACACATTTTTGAGATGATTCAAGGCATTTCTAAGTGATTACAAAGAATTATAAACATAAATTACTTACCAAACGATTCACAAACGAGTTTTGATTAGAAAGTAGAGAGAATTTCTAGAGAGAAGTTAGAGAGAGAGTGAGAATGGGAGAAATGGTGGAGAAATGGAAGAATACTCGAGTTTTGATCCAAAAATGGTAGGGTTGACCAGGTTTGACCCCTGGTTGACCCGCTTTGACTTGACGATTACTAGAGACTCGATGCTCGAATGAATTTTTAAACAACATATTTGAACGTAACTTTTCAATAGTTTCACAATGACTATAAATATGACCCAAACGGAATTATTTGAATTCTCGACTTATAAAACGTGTAAAGAATTTTTACGACACATTGGCAATTCTAATAGTTTTCTCGATGTCGAATTCACACGCTTACTTTCCATGACGAATGAACATAAAACTTAAATGAACCTAAATCGCGTATCTTTCATAAATAATGTATTATAATTGAACTTGTACATGAATCTAAGTGACTATCGACTGATACATGACACGTACATGAACGATAAAGTACAGCTGTCGAGACGATTCCGGTGACGGTTGTTACATGCTAATAGTGTGCTTAAGAATAAATAAGGTCATAATCACTCTTCAAGTGATTAAGATATGTACTAGCTAGAAAATCCTATCTAGATAAGATTTCTTATCTAGTAAGATTTCATTATGTCTTTTAATAGGGCCCAATTCTTTCTTATAAAAGAAAGGCTTGTGCTCATTTGTAAATCATCCAAGAAAAGTAATAAACACTTCTTTCTATTACTTCTCTCTCTAGTTTTTCTCTAGAATTCTTGGTTCCTTTAAGTCTCTTACAACTCCAAGAACTACTAAGTGAATAGTTCTAGAGTTGGAACTCACCAGAACTACATTTTCTAGAGTTCATACTCACTAGAACTACGCAAAGAATAGTTCTTAAGTTCTTTATGAGCTCTGAGCATCTTACTGGTCTTATATAGATCAGTCATACACCCCCAACCATACACAACTAAGACCATCAATCTGTTAAAGTGTCTGAAGCCTATCCTTTAACAAGGCTGGGCGGGCTTAGATCTTATGCATCTGACTCTCACTAGAGGGATACCCGCACAATGCAACGACGATGGTGTGGTGGTGGCGGAGGTGACTGGTAGTGGTAGTGGCGGCAGCGGGTGATGGCGGCGACGGGTGGTGGCGGCGACGACTGGTGGTGGTGGCGGCGACGACTGGTGGTGGCGGCGACGGCGAGTAGTGTAGGTTATTGATGTAAAAACAATTAATGTAAAAGGGGGTAGTGTAGTTATTTTAGGAGTTGGGGGATAGATGTTGTAAATTATTTCATTAAGGGTATTTTTGGTACATCAATAAGGAAATGAAAATATACATAAGTAAAATGAAGGGCAAAATTGGTATAAAGAATCATCATTTGAGAAAATGTAAGAGAATTATAATACATAATAGATATTATTATTATTATTATTATTATTATTACTACTAGTTTTAATACCTGTATGATGTTCGGATTGATTATATATGTCAAGAACTTTGAGAACCATTTATCATTAATTATATATAAGGGCATTTGTGTATTTCAATATTTAGTGTTTAAATTAGTAAAATTTATGAGAATAATCCATTTATCTCTCATACCGTTATAAACGAGCGGTTATCAAAAAAAAATTTAACTATCATGGTCATCATTAGTCATTCTACTTTTGTATTTAGGAAATGATGGAGAAATTTTATTTTAATGTTAAATCCAATTTATGATTTTATATTATATTGTATTCTTCAGTTTAAATATTATTTGCTTAGCTTTGCTGGTCTTTTCAAATACTATTATTTTATTAATGTTATATTTCATTTATTAGTTAATGAGCGTGTATTTTATGATTTAACCTTCTATATTGCATAGGTTTTTTGTTTTGTTATTTGTGTTTTATAAGTATTTAGTAGTAATACCATGATATTTTTCTTATCGTACATCAATTTTTAATATATTTCAATTTATATAAAGCCTGTATGATTGTTATGACATTGTGAGCATATTTGTTATTAACTTATTATTATTTTATATTCACTTGTAACATGTTAATTTGGTATTAATAAATGTGTTTTCCTTTTTTGTTTATAATAATAAATTTCACATATTTTGAGTCTTGATGATTCATATGTGAACAAATCAAAACATTAATAGATTAATAATATATCTATGCACCTATGCACACTTACATATACAATATATACACGTATGTACACCTTAAAAACGTTAAGATTTCGTAATGTTAAACTTTCTTTTATAATATATACACATATGTACCCATAAATATATGCATTTATGCATACCTTCAAAAATGTTAAGAGCTCATCATATGAAACATTCTTTTATGACATATGCGCCCATACACAAATACAATATAGGCACATATGCACACCTATATTATGCAGCCACGCATATGTGTATAATTTCATTGTTCACATGTGAACATACTTCATATATATATATATATATATATATATATATATGTGAGGTGAATATAAGGCTATTCTATACCTAAGTTTAGGTATGGAACCCTCACATTTTTGTTTTTTAATTCATAAAATTCATGAGGCTCAGGTCATTTATTTATTATACAACAAATATTAAAAAAATTATATGTGAGGATTCCATACATAAGCTTAGGTATGAGACGGCTTTATATTTACTTTTGTCATATATATACACTTGTGAACCAATATGTTCACATGTGCCTCAACATCAAATTTTATGGTTATCATTGACTATTACGCAACAAATCATTATTTCCTAACACAAAAACAATACTCGTATCGTAAAAATTACTTATGAATGTTTAATTTTATCTAACATTTTTCCTCTTTCGTTGATTAGAACTTGTAATAACACACATTATTAAATTATTATTAATTCTTTATTCTACTATAATTATTGATTATTTAAAAAGAACCAAAAAGTTTACATTACATTTTCAAATATTATTGTTTCTATGTGTTTTCTTCTAATTAATCACATAATTAAATAAATGTAAAATAATTAAGTAAAAGGGGAGAAAATACAATGAAGATAAAGTTTTAATAGTTCAACCTAAGGGAACTAGGAGTGGTGTTTATGATTTTATCAGCCCTCCCAAATTCCGTTAATAAAATTTTGCCAACTCATTTTATCCTTTCAACCCTCCCAACCAACCCTCCGAATCATTTTTAGTGACGCTCATAAGATTTCAACCCTCCCAAATTTTTCTACAATCACAAACATTCTCTCTCCTATTCCCACACACTCTCTCTCTTCACTCCTCTCACAAAGTAAACGATATCACCACCGGTTATTAAACCCGCTCATCATAAAATTTTGGCATAAATTTGGGGCCGACGGCGGTGTAGCCGGCGGTATGGGGCATAAATTTTGCCTACCCGTTCACCACTCCGAGTCCTCTAATACTCAAAATTAAATGCAAGTCAAATACCATTTTTCATGGAACCACCGTACCCTTTTTTTTAAAAAAGAGCAACTATCTTATTTAAATTTTATCATAATTTATAATTAACATAAATTTACTAAAATGACCTTCCAGCAAGTTTTTAATATTTAAGCATTAATATGACCCTTTAATTACCTATTTAATTACAATAATGACATTCATATTTTATAACCATTGATCTATCTCATCTAATGGTCTAAATTAGTTCTCGTAGTTCTCGACAAATAATTAGTTCTCATAATAACCTAACCCTATATATATATATATATATATATATAAATTAACTAATAAGTTATCTATAGTTTAACGTGTTGGAAATTGTAACCAAAACTCGACATGTAACAACATGGCTAATAATAAATGAGCTTATAGCTAGAGGTCACATAGAGTAAGTAGTCCTCAATTATCTATTAGGCCGCTGCTAAGGGCTTCGTCAGTCACAACCGACGAGCTCGTTGGTTTGGCGAATAGTTGACACCAGTTCTTCGGTGCCCTCGTGAGTGCGGGTTGGTTCGGTTAAGTGACAAAGAGGGGAAGAGTTTGGGGGTCCATTTGATTGTTACACCAATAAAATAAAATAAAAAGTTTTCTTTTTAACGGTTATATTACGGGGTTTTTTTAATTAATTTTATTATATTTTCAAATCTTTTTAGCACAATAAATACACACATTCATATACTCATTAATTCACACTTTCACTACAATAAAACTAATACTTTCATACACTGTTGCAAAACTCCCCGAGTTCAGCCGAGTACTCCCCGAGTACTCGCTACAAGGTAGGGCGCCGAGTCGATCCTAATCGGCCGATTATTTCGAGTACTCTCCGCATTGACCACTTTGACCCCCCGAGTACTCCCCGCATAGACCCGAGTACTCCCAACTCCCTAGTTGACCGACCTAGGAGCGCCTAGCGACTTCCGCAACCTTGCTTTCATATACCACTTTTGATATCATGCCTAAAAGGAACAATTAATCTCAATCATCACAAGCTCAAGATTTCTTCCAAAATTTACTTAGTGCTCTGATGCAGTCATTGACTAATTCCCAATCCACTCCTCAAACGAGCAACCTGTTACCAACAATATAGCTTCTCAAGGCCCTTTTGTTGTCAATCCCTTTTCACAACTATTTTACCATCAAACCGGTAATCCTCCTATCCTACCATAATTCTATCATCAACATAATTTCCCCCAATATCAACCATGCCACCAATTTCAATCTTAATTCCAAAATGTCAAAACACCGTCCGACAATCAATTCGAATTAGAAGGCGAGGTCGATGTTGATGTCGGGGTCGACCCAAAGATAAAATGAAGCAAGCTAGATGGTCCGATGACAAGGCCAGTATTTTGGCACAACGGTAGGTAAGCACTTTCGAAAACACAGTCCAAGGAAATTCACAATCGGAGGAAGATTTTGGAATAACAATATTGATGCATACAACTCGTTACTTGATGTAAAACATACCAAAAGTCAACTAACGAGAAAATGGAACAAAATACAAAGTGATATAAGGTTATTCGGGGGAATCTTCAAAAAGCATAACGACCGCGGAAGGCGACTGTAACATCCCGAACGTTTTAGAAATTCCGTTTCTACGCCGTTAGATTTATCGTTAGTGTTCGATAGGTCTAAATTGATGATTATATGATTTATGTGCATTTAATGATTTTACG
>JAOEHQ010020651.1:0-14590 GCA_025447715.1 Asclepias incarnata
CAGAAAATGACTTTTCGCTGTTTTTGAATGTCCATATCTTTTTGTGTATTGCGTTTTGGAGAAAACTGAAAATATACTTTGAAAGTATGTTCCCATGACTTCAAAATGAAGCAGGTTTGGCTGAAAATGGAGATGTCTAAATGGTCGAAAAATGGGTCACAAAACAGCCCTGCAAGTGCTGTTTGCTGAATTTCAGCAGCCAAAATGGCTTCTGGGCAGTTTTTGAGAGTCCGTAATTTTTAGTGTCTTGTGTCTTGGAGAAAAATGAAAGTATATATTGAAAGTACGTTTGAATGTCTTTGTAACGGTATATTGCATGCTTGTTTTAGAAAGGTTTATAGTGTCCGAAAACGGTGTCCAAAACAGCTAGTCGGGGCAGACTTAACATGACCCATCAGCCATGTTAGAATTAGTTTTCAAGATTAAAGTGTTAAATTTGACAAAGTCTTATGTGGGATTGATTCATACATGTTTGTATTCATCCAAATACAAGTATATATGATAATTGAGTTGTTAAAAAAAAAAAAAAAAATTCGGGCGTAACAGAAAGGTTCCTGAAAACTCGCCGGAACCTAATCAAAGTATTATATATGTACAAAATTTAAAAGTTTAATAGGTTACTTTTGACATTTTAAGACTCTAATTACATTCCATTACAATAAATACCTTAGTATAAACATGTAAAGGAGTCGCTTTCAAAAAAAAGGTAAGTTTGTTTGATGTCAAACTCATTACTTAGTGTTCATCATCATATTTAATCACTTGAAGAATTATAATTGTATATTTATATAGGGATTTGCTAACTAGTGCTCTGGGACATTAGTTAGTATGCATTCAATGAAGTCTGAGTTTCTTAAAATAGATGTATATGTATTTAAGATTTAGTTTAAAATGGTAAGAATTAACTTGATTTAATAACTATTAAATGCATTTTTAATAAGCATTAATTACGTGTATTGATATTTTAAGAAACTCAGAGTTCATCAAATACCCACTAACTGATGCCCCGGTCCCCGGAGGCATTAGTTAGCAAATCACATTTATATTTATAGTAATCTTTTATATAAATAAAGCAAACTTGTGATAACATCATTATTTTTAAAGAAAATCTTATTTGGCATAACTAGATTTTTTCTTATTAATTATTATTTTTTAATTAAATTGATGTATGACATTATTTTTAATTAAATTTTGATTTTTAATTCTTTCATTAGGAAGTTTTTTAAAACTAACAAGTCTAATGTACAACGGCATTTTTTTGATGACCAATTTAGGTTTTTTTTTTTTTTGGTATTATTAGATTGTTTCTTATTAATTTTTTTTTTTTATTTAATTGATTTATGACATCATCTTTAATTAAATTTTGATTTTTAATTACTTCTTTAAGAAGTTTCTAAAAACTAACAAGTCTAATGTAAAATAACATTTTTTTTATGACTAATTTAGTTTTCTTTTCCTAATTAAGTTTCGTATGAGTTCCATAATAATAGTTTGACATATGTATAATAAAGAAATAAGATGTGTAATTACTATCTATCTGGTCAACAATTTTACGTTTTTGTATTACGTAAATACATTTTGGCTTGGGTATTGGTCACCTTTTTTTAGAATTTCCAATTATAGCATGTCAATAGTCTTATGGTTCTTTATTTTAATCGTCACTTTTGGTAAAGATGTAAGTAGTACTGTATTTTATTATCTAATGTTTTGTATGTCCGACACCTTAATATTTTTGATATGTCCTAGATATCAACTGAGTTGATAAGCTAGTTGCTTAAAAATGTTCCTTACGTGTTTAACTAAACCATACTGCTTCCACCTCATCTTGATCGGCCAGACCACTATCTCAAAATGACATCCCCATCGATTTACCTTTATATCTTTAATTAGCTATCATTATCATATGTTTAAAAAAAACATCTAGTTAAAGAACACTTTGACACGTTCAAGAAAGAAAAAAACACTTTAACAAAAATCAAATAATTAATCTACAGCAAATATATCATAGTTATATAAACTGAAGTAAATTTAAATTACATAAAAAATCATTCAAAGTATATGAAACTACTGTATCAAATAAAGCTGTAAAAATTTATCAAAGATTTAAATTTTACATGCAACACATAATTATACAAAGTACAACCAAAATATATAACCAATAAAATATAGTAACTATCGGTCATGCGAATTTGGTAAACCTTAAAACAAATACCATTCAAATATAGTTTTCTGGGTCTCATTCTTTGTGATAACGGAATGGAATGTAAAAACAGACTGTTACCTCAAAAAAAGGTAAACAAATCTGGAAGCTAACTACGTCAACTTTTGTAATGTCCGAAGATCGGGATTTAGAACATAAAATTAGGACATGAGTGCCTCTACACCGGTCGCATATTCTGAATCAGCTAACAGAAAGGGTAAGTTAGGTGTGCTAAACGTCACTCGACACCAGGACCTTGATTCACCCATATACACACAACATGTCTAACGGACAACAAACCAGCAACTGGTTTAGTCTTCTTGATCTAAGTATCTGACGAAGAGTAAATCCCAAGTAGCTTTACAGAGGATCTTTCGTAAGATAGCATGTAAGGAAGAAAATTAAACATCTTGACATTTTGAGTAATATCCAAGACTGTTAGGTTCGCCTGTTGCGCAACCATAAGAAAATAATTATAAGTGTCGATATTCCTAATTACAGAAGCAATGTATGCAATGGGTTGTGTCCTTGATGCAAGAACAAACTCCTCGTATTTGTTGTTCGGGATATCACCATCTACAAGATCATCGGAAACTATTGACCCCTTCTTTTCCCCTCTATGGGAGTAGTTTGACATTTTTGTAGTCAAAAAAGTGGCAATGACACGGACCAAGTGCAAAATGCATTGTGGATCATAGATCACGTCAGCACCCAACCTGTGCATGTATTATTCATGAAAATGACAAGGGAAAAGAAAGAGTTATATTAGTAAGTACAACTATTAAGTGCTTACACTACGTCTGGCTTCAGGTCTTGGAGATCGCTTTCAAGCGCAGATTCCCAGGGTAGATGTAAGCATTCAACCTGGAGTCAACAACCGAGTCAGATGGACACAGGGACACCATACACATGACTAGTTTGCTACAAGATATAAAAACAAATGCATGATATATCTATTGTAGGTTTGGACTTTTAGTTAGACATGGCAATTTGGATTCATTTGCATATGAGCAGGCCAATTCTGGTCATGTTTTATCTCTAACTGGTTAAATTACTTTAACTTAAAATGGGTCAGATAATTAGAAAGTAACAGAAAGAGTAATTTTGATGCTAAAATCTCCTAATATATTTATTTCCAAAAACCCGAATATAACGGAAATTATACGAATTTTTAAATTCGACAAACTAATCATCTTTTAAAATTTACATGGCAATGTGCATGTAACTTTATTACGAAATTTACATGTTTTCCCAAATTCCTAGAACAATGTTTGAGGTATGGTAGGGTGGATGTGTGGTACACCAGAAGAAAAGGAAAAAAAAAAAGAAGGAAAAGATAAAGATGTCGTTGTTGCAACTCACCTTGCATGGATCCTTGAGAATGCTTTCGCTCGAACCAAATCTGGTACTTATGTGATTTAGCTCCAAGTTAACTTTCAAGTTAGCTAAAGTTGACAGGTCACCGTCACTTAGAATCACCTGCATTGCATAGATTAGGTTATGTGTGTTAGAAATAACAAGTTATTTGATGAGACAATGATACGAGTATACGACCTATATTCTACAGTTAATTTATATTCTACAAGGTATCTTAAATATTATTTAGTTGCCTCTGTTAAGGATAGCTTGCTAATAAAGCTATAGGATTAGTATTAATGTAGCATTAGGGTTGTAATTTCGGATATGTATTAAATGAATTGAGTCTTTTGACATAGGGAGATCGCTTACTTCTCGAATTGTAAGTTTTATCTGTTTATTTATTTCTGGTTCATATCAGACTAGATCACAATATATTTTCCCCTTCACTTTGAACTACTGACCTTCAAATGGGGATAAGAGTTAAATGTGGACAAACGTGCTTTAATGTCATACTTTACTAACTTATGTCAAGTAAGATTTGTCCAATTAAGAAAAGAAGTGTTTAAGAGCGAGCCAAGCAGCCAAAGGACACTCTAGTACCCAGACCATTTAATCATATTTTAAGCACCCACTGTAGTGATCTAACTATGATGACTTCGTATTTGTGATAAAATTACAATTACTACTTACAACTATCCACACATTATTCATATAACAATACAATCATGTCTGTTGTTTTATGTGTTTGTAAATAGACGCTGTGTGTGGGAAAGAGAGGAAAGAAGAGACTTGCCTTTGATGGTTTCACATGTGTCAGACATATGCCAACCAAACCAACACCTGATCCAAGCTGCTTTCATAGATCAAAACAAGCACGGAAAGAAAATCATTGTAGGTACTAAGCACAGGCAATTTGCTGTTACCAATGCATAATAGTCAGTCGTTTCGATGGACATTAAAAATCAGAAAAAAAGGCTACAACTTAACATGGTTTTTTACATTTCTTGTTTACTTCTTGCTACTTCTGATACCAGAATATGGTTATCCCGCACAAGTTCTTCTAAGAAGTCAAGAGTTTTTACATGGTATGAAGGCATATGATCAAACAAATGCCTAAGTGGCATATGCCATCTAAAATAACTACATTTCATGTATCTAACAATTAGGTCAGAGACAGAATCCTAAGATCCTAATATACAAGAAACAGACATGCCTAATAGTCATTATCTTATGTTTGGTTTGATATTAATCAGTTGACCAAACATTAGTCGTATCAAGCAAATAAACATAACAGAAAATGAACTTTAAAGACAACTGTGTAAATGTGGGGCAAGGACAGACAAACTATTATATGTTGTATGTACAGTGTGATGCTATTGCAACTTCATTAAAGTGCATATCAGAGAAAGGAAGGATGTTATTCAATTCCTAGAAGCATGTAGTCATGATTATGTGCAATATACTTATATACCTTTAGAATAACCTTCCTGAATAAATGTTTTTTCTAATAAGTTCGAGTCAAATGAAAAGAGATATAAAAAAGATTTTAAAAAATGCATTTTATGAAAGTCAGAATTGTATTCATAGATGTATTTTTACCTCAAAACATGACTTCTTTGAGAATAGTTCAGGACATGAAAGAATGAACTCTGACAAGAACAGGCTTGATGGCCATATGGAACAGCTGAGCACACCACACCACAAGTTAAATAATATAATAATTTCATACACACATTGCAAAATAAATACTGCTCACAGTTTACATAAATAGAAATACACATTATTTTCATTTCTAAAGAAAGGACATAGAAGACAAGTACAAAAATTAACTTCATTGATAAGACCTCATGAATTTAATTGAGAAAAACATAATATCAACAAAAACTACCTACTTTTGAGCGCTTGATGCTCAATTAAAAAATTCAATAACTACAATCATATCAATCATTCCATCTTCTTACTAATCTCCTATATAAACAAAATACCTACTTTTGAGAGCTTGATACTCTGTTTGGCCATTTGTACTTTTTGAAATGTGATGAATTGGCTTTGGTTTACTTGGTACATGTATTGATTCAAGCTTTGTATGTTTTACTACAAGGACCATTTCCACTTACCATCCCTCGACTAATGCTTGGAAGGGTGTCGAGGAGCACGTTCTATTGCTCGATTTCTCAACTTAGTTCCAAATCCCAATCTCTCCTCAAGACTAGTTCCAAGGTCCCTTATGAAACATTCACATGTAGAAGGATACCTTTGCAATGCATCTGTTACTTTCCAAGTGAGGAAAGTGTCATTTGATGGTAAGGAAAAATGGGAAAGTGCGTTTAATGGTAGGGAAAAATGAAAAAAGTGTCATTTGATAGTAAAGAAAGTCATGGTTCTAGGTCACTAACTTTCAAGTGTAGGAATGGAGATAGATAAGGCTAAAGTTGACACGATTTATAAAATACCTCCACCTACTTCGGTCAAATCCATTAGGAGTTTATTAGGCCATGCAGTTTTCTATCGAAGATTCATAATAAACTTTTTTTAAAATGCAAGGTATATGACTCGACTATTGGAAAAGATGTCTCCTTTGTGTTTTTGAATGAATGTTTGACTTCTTTAAATATTTTGAAATAAAACTTGCCAATGCTCTCATTATGGTGGCTCCCGATTAAATCCTACATTTTGAACTCAAGTATGATGTTAGTGAATTCGCAGTTGGTGTCAATTGTCATTTCAGGCCAAAGAAAAAACAAATTGTTTTCAATCCATTTACTATGCTAGCAAGACCTCTTACCAATACACAAGAGGACTATACCACTATCAAGAAAGAGTTGCCTTGTTATGTTCAAATCAGTGTATACATGAATCACTCAGCTCTCAAATATACTTTTGACAAGCCATGGGCCAAGTAAACTTCATAAAGAGCTCAATCTCATTCATTACTCATCTCGTTACTCAAATCCAAAAGAAACTTAAGTGACAAATTCTGTTTTGCATCTTCTAAGTTTATATCAAAGTATAGTATTTGTTAGTATAAGCAAGTCAATTGTACCATCCATATATAGTTTGGCAAAGTAAACTGTAAGCCATTGTAGTCTAGTATGTCATGTCTTTATCCAAAGGCGGGTCAAAGTTTATTTACAAGGTTGTTATATTTGCTTCAAGGTTGCAAAATATTCATTCAAGTATGTAAAAAGGTCTACGTCTATGAAATATAATTTCTGGCTCTTGTAAAGGATTTCCAATGTTAGCTTTCGAGGACTGGGTCATCACACAAAGAAACAAATATCAAAGTATAATGCAGATAAGATACAAATAAGAGTAAATTTCCGTCCAAATGGTAAAGGGTAAGATATCTATTTTAGTAGCTTAATAACTTCAATACTTAATATAACTTAATAACTTCAATATCTAAGGTTATTAGTTAACTTAATAACTTCAATACTTTCATAATTAATCAAGTAATCATGTCAATGAAGTGTCTTCCATTGATGCATAAGAGTAGGTCCGCATATCTGCACCTAGTTAGATTTTATCCCAATAGTAATGCACTAACCCAATGGGTAGACACACCATACATCACAGGCTGCTACTAGTCCAATGACATGTTTAGATTGCCAAAAATATTAAGAGGAGGCCGAGAAGACCATATTAACAAAAAATGATGATAAGACATCACTGCTGGTAACAATAACACCTACCCGGTATCTCCTTCAAGCATGTTAAGCGAGCAATTAAGAGGTACAATCACTTTCCTTGGACTTTGGCAGACTTCAATGTGATCTTCACAAGAAACCAAATGAAGATGCAAAAAATATATTACAAATGGAAAATGAAAATTGTGAGCTGGTATAACACATTAACACTCATGAGACACACTAACCTGTTGAGTGAAGAAATGAAATTTTTCTTATGATCCTGGAGTCTCCCTTTGCTAAATCCCCGTCCTTTTACATATAACATAGCAGACATGCATCAATCCTTTATTTTTTTTCCCCATCTGCAACAGAAGTGAGATTACAGAAAATAATAGTATGTGTGTACCTTCAAAGAAGCCATGTAAAACAAAAATTGTTCGTATAGTTGATCAACAACAACAGCGTTTGCAGATTCAATTTCAAGAATAAACTTCTTAAGAAAAGACTTTATGTAAGGTGCGTGACCTTTTCCATCCTGCAATGTAACATTAAAAGAAAATAAAAAATTTACAAATCGTAGTAAAAGGTAGTCGGTCCTTCAATGATGTAAATATTAAGCTGTTTATGATGCCTTCAATCATCAATAGATTATTTATGATTGCATAAATAACACCATAAATAAGATAAATTAGAGTCTGATGGTTGTGAGGTATCATACTTTTTAATTTCTTGAATTATCTATCTTCCATCAAAAACATAACTCATATCCCTACAAGCTTATTCACATTTCATTATCTCAATTAAAATAAAGTCAGTTCATGTATCTCATTCCAAGAAACAAATCATGACATCAAGCTGAAATGAAACCAATTGTAATATTGCATCCAGTACTACATTAGGTTCCTTAGGGGCCGTTTGGTTCCCAGAATGTATGGGAATTTGGTAGAACGGAATTTAGAATTTTCTATGTTAACCTAACATGACAAGGAAGAAAATTTAAATTTCATTCCACCAAATTCCCTTACATTCTGGGAACCAAATGGCCCCTTATTTTTATTTCATTCATTAAACCATTCCACACATATCGTCACTTAAAGCATTTGAGCTCCAGCTCCTTTGAATTTTGAAACTTAAGAGACACAAGATCCATTAAAAGTATCCCACTTTCTCAAGATGCTTTCGTCATTGAGAACAGGCCTACAACACAAAGGCACCATGTCTATCCACACAAAGAACAAGTCGATTATATATGTGCTTTTGAGATGTTCTAGTATTTTATTACATACAACAATCAGTTGGAATAACACACAAGGATGTAACACTCGGCCGAGTACTCGGACTCGGTGGGTAAACGGGTCAAATCAGCCCGACTCGGCCTAAGCTCGGTCAACATGATCAGACTCGGGTCAACACAAGTGAAACTCGGCCAACTCGGTCAATACTTGGGTGACACGGTCAAACTTTTTATTTTTAAATTTTTTTGAAGTATTATGTTGATGTTTCTAAACAATTAAGTTTGAACATTGAAGTATTATGTTAATGTTTCTAAACAATTATATTTAAGTTTGAAGTTTTTAGCCTATTTCTAATTTTCTAATACATATAATTTCTATATAAAATCCTAATCTGGGTACCTCCCGAGTCGAGTCCGAGTTTCCAAAAACTCGTGACTCCACCCTTCGCCGAGTCACGAGTTTCCCAACCTTGATAACACACCATAAGAAAGACCTCATACGGCATTATTAGGTGCATTTGCATCCTTGTATTAGCATCTCTTATTTTGACAGAGTACAAAGATGTTCCTTCCAAAAAAAAAACTCTACTCTACAATAAGCACCGTCTTGACAATCGTATCTAAAACTGTACATTTTGACTAATAACCAATCAAACAGCCGACTATCTATATATAATTCATATAGTATCACAAGAGTCGAGTATAGCAGTGGTACCTGTATTCCTCTTAACCTAACTCTTAATATTCAGATGGAGTATTAATACCGAAGTCTAATAAGAAATCACAATCATTTTACGTGTTTGTTTAAAAAATCTCATAAAAGTAATCCGTGTATAAAACCAAACTCTAAACCCCAAACCATATAACGAAAAGCACAAAACTGTAAGTAAAAATAAAATAAAACATATTATTCACAAGAAGGAACTCACTGATTGGGTAATACATTGTTCTGAAATGAAGTTCTGAACACTCTCAGTGATTGCACCTCCACCACACTCTCTACGGTTTACGCGTATAATATCAAAACAAAAAACAATATTTTAGATGTACAAATTAAACATAAGGAAATTATAATCATTTTAAGGGGTTTACCTAGAGAGGGAAAGTAAGCAATGAGATGGTTCCATGGCGAGAAATGCGGAAACCAGATGAAGCCATGGCGGACGGTTGGCATCGGCTTCGTGTTCCTCAACCATCATCATCGGCTTGATTTCCAGTGCTTCACAGACTCACTATTTTGTAGGGTTTTGGGTTTATCGGATTATAATGAGTGTGTTTGGATGAGTGTTCTTTAATTCTTGGGTTAAATGCAATTTTCGTCCCTGTGGTTGTTAAAAAGCGCATTTTTCATCCCTGACGTTAAAAATGAGCTTTTTTCATCTCTGTGGTCAAACTTCCGTTAACTTCCTTCATCCCTGTCGTTAACTCCCCCACGTGAAAGTCACGTGAGGGGCATTCCTGTCTTTTCATTTTGAAAAGGTTGGTTGTATCGGTTTAAATGTTCTCAACTACTTGCTTTCTCATTTATCATCCATGTGTTTTATGCTTGCAACCTATTAAATTTACACTAAAAACACACACACACAATTCTTCCCTCCACCATGGCTAAAATGGTATTACTTTGGGTTTGTGTCCACTGGTATGAAATGGTCTACCGATTTGACAACTTTTTTAATCATCTATTGAATCAACAATCTCTAAAAATATATTAAAAACTTCATTACTTTTTTCCATTCAAGGCAATAAACATTACATGACTTAGCAAGTAATTCTTTATTAGAATAAATCTTTACAAAGAATTACAGAGTTGTTGCGGAATAAGATAACCTACAATATCTAAACAACCCAATGAAATAACAAATTACAATCAAGAAGCTATTACTCGAGACTTAGCAAAGCTAATCTGTATAAACATCCCAAGCTGATTATAGGAGCAAATAACTTTGTGAAAATTGTTTTCTCATATTGTTTCTCTATATCCTCTTCTTCCACGCTCCACAAAATGAGAGTATTTATAGGCGAATACTCTAGCACTCATGGTGTCTAAATCTTCCACGTGTTGATCTTCTATTGGTTATGCAGAAAGGAATATTTGTGACATTCTCGTACTTGTGGTCCCATTGTACCACCACATGTTTTCTGCTAGCCAATAAGAGTATGGACAGCGCATAGAAAGGACAATCACCAACCTTGAGGTGATCTGGTGTACCTCGTACAACTGTCATTCTTATCTTCATTCCCAAGGTTGATTCTTCACTTGATTGATTGATGATGCAGATTGAGACATTTGTTAAATCTCAATCTGCTAAGTATTCTTCAAGCTGTATGTAAGCTTAAGCTGACTTCCACACTCAGCTTGACTCAGCTCAGGAATGTCTTAAGCTGACTTAGCTCAGACTGACTCAGATCAGATTAGGTGATACTATTAACAATATCAAAAGTAATATTAGATATTGATTAATACTTTTATGATACATGTCTTTCACTATTACGCTAACATTAGAGAGACCAAATGCATATGATAGAGCATGTACAAATTTTATTTCTTTTACAAAAAAATCAATCGTACGACATATATAGTCAATCCGTATATCGTACGGGTTTTAAGACTAATATATATATCTATAACCCCTTATAAAGCATCTTACCCCTTCCTCAAATGATGAGTTAATGTACCCAATTGCTCTTTTATCAATTACTTTTTTTTTATCAACCTATCCTATAAACTACTCACTTTATTCTTATTAATAATAATAACTAGCTCAATACCCGGTCGTTGACCGGGTTAGAAACAATAAATATATACATAAAAATACACGAAACATGTTCAAATTTATCTATAAAGATACAATGAATTAACAAAAGTGCAAATATCCAACTTTTATTAATAAGGCGTAACGGGTAGAGGATTACACCATACTAACCATATCCTCATTACTCACAACCTTGGAACTATCCACATAGATGGTGTATAAATAACAATTACAACCTTGCAACATATTGAGATCACTTGTGTGTGTATATAACGATTAAGTAGCAGTGACATATAATGTTGTATTTCAAGATTAGCACGACATTGTAAGTTTGTCCTTTTTTTTAACAGAAGCTTCAATAAATCTCTTGCAACTTGTCTATAGGCTTCCAGTAACTCGTATATTAACATGAAATCCGGTTCCTCTTGAATAGCATCTCGCTATTTTTCGAGATCATCTAACCTGCTTGCAAGCAGCCCTTGTTGCTCCAAGATGAAAAGAACAACCTTCTCAATCTGCATTCATATAAGTTGATGATGAGAAATTTTGTGATGGTGGTGGGTAAATGATGCAGTTTGATGGATTATGTAACGGGGCAAAACGGATTCTGCCGAAATGGTTTAGGTCAGGTTGGATTGTCCTGAAACACTCCCCATAACTTAGTAATCCAGAAAAATTTACGCATTAAACCAACACTATATACAACTTTCGACCCATTTTTCCATGTAGGTGTAGGCCTATAATTTTTTTATCTTACCTGTTTGACTTCTTATATTAGATTAAATATATAGAATTAGAGACCCATGTACTAATGGTCCAAAACTGTTGCCTCTAATAAGCGGTATTAGTGTATGCTCTTCAACCAAAAGCTCAGAAGAATTGATTTGTGAAAAGATAACGGTTGAGCTAAGAATATGTTTTTGCCGGGTAATCAAGCATTCTCGAGAAATCTTTGAGAACATATCTGTGTTCAATTTGTCCAGCCTCAATCAGTCGAGCATACTGCTTAACTTTTCTCTTCATGAGGTTGTAATTGATATAGTATCGCCATGTTTGCAAATTCATGAAAAATCATAGGCATTTATGTGATTCCTCTTATGGAACTTTAAATATAGATTTTTAACTTATTGAAAAGCTGTCAAAATGTCCATTATATCACTTCGTAAAAGATTACACTTTATTTCTACAGTGACTTACTTACCTACCTATATGGATAACTACTAAAGGAGTAGGTGCACATGATTAGATGCCAACACAACACAATTTACTATATATGATACAAAAAATGGATGAGTAAAGTTACCTTGAATACTAAAGGCATGTGCTAGTAGTTTTGGAAGGGTAACTTTAGACCCGAAGGTTGTTAGTTTTCTATGACCACTATTGGTTTCAACTTCTGGATCATTATCGCATTTATAGGTTGAACGGTTTTCCTAGAGACAGTAAACTGCAAATGAATCAAGAAACCATACTTAATATATTTCCGTATGAATCTCTTTAAGTGACATACAGTACCATATATGGACCCAAGGATAACTAAGGAATATTCGATTACATAACATATAAGATGCAAAAAACTTTTGTTCCCTTCAATGAACTTGCAAGTAGAAGGTAGACATGGCAGTCATGCTGGTTAGGTTGGTTGGATGACAGGTGCTACAAATAAACTGAATGTATCTGTCGATAACGGGTCGAATAGTCATATGTGTTGGAGCATCATAGACAGACCTAATGGGCACGAAACCTATACATTTCTC
The DNA here is from genome assembly GCA_025447715.1 of Asclepias incarnata. NCBI lineage: Eukaryota > Viridiplantae > Streptophyta > Magnoliopsida > Gentianales > Apocynaceae > Asclepias > Asclepias incarnata. Next base: position 12,933 of record JAOEHQ010020651.1, read on the forward strand.
TTGATTCATTTTTTCTTATAGGTAGCAATTTCGACCCATTTATATATAAATGGGTTGGTCTACAACTTGAAACCGCAATAACCAAATAAATCTTAACCACTGATGAAAAACACATCTTCCATTCCCAAACTTCCAGCCTCTCCGTTCAAACTTCTGCCTATGCTCCCGACGATGCTAACTCTATTTTCTTCCTCCATCAATCTTTACTTTCGGGAGTCCTAAGTTTTCAAAAGATTACCAACTATAGAAGTTAAGTTTAATTAGTCCAGTTCATATAGAAATAAAATCTTGAAACTAACTTTTATATATGGGCTTCTGTCTGAGAAAAGGAAAAAGGCTCAAATTCAAGCTGCCATCAAATAATTCATGGTGGTGGTCATGTGTCTACTAATTATAACATACAAGCATTTAAGCAATAAAGTAATAAAACTCATGATCTTGATATGAATTTGTTATAATCATCTCTATATATGTGGGTGTTAACATAACACCACCAAATCGAACCCATCACTCTTGGGTAGATCAAAAGTTTAATGAAAACAAATTTGATTAATAAAAAGACGGAGAAGTAGATCAGGATTCAAACTATGTGACTAAGAATTTGAAGATTGACCTGTAATTAACATCAACCTAATTAAAAAAAATTAGAATGTAGAATCTTTAATTTTAATTACAACTAATAAATCAGTATTTAGGGTTACAGAATTAAAAATATATGATAACAAAAATATGAATTAAAAAAAAAAAAAGAAACAACAACAGCAACATCGATATGTAAAAAAAATTGGGGAGGTTTAATCAGAAAATTATGTTTAAAGGCAGTAAAAGAAAGAGTATCTTCGATCTCTAGGATTCATCATGGAGAAAAAAAATCTCTAGGAAAATTATGAGCATAACACAATAATTTTTATAAAATAAGATTAAAGTGACAAAAAAAAATACCTTCAATCTATCGGATTCATCAAAATTTGTAATATAGGTTAGATGAAGGGAAAAAAAAAAACACTACACTACCAAACTACTTAATATCATCATTTTTATTTTAATCTTCATCGTTTTCAAGGATCTTTTATACCCTTTTATTTTATTTTATTTTTGCTCATTGACTGATTGATTCAAGTTTCTATACTTGATATATCTACTGTGCTTTCCTACTGTGCCTCTAATTAGCCGTTGGAGACTGCCAACCAGCCACCGGAAATCACCTACGTTCTCTACAACAAATCATTTCCCATTTGATGCTTACATTTCATTCTCTTGGTTACATCTTCCCTAATCTATCTTATTTATTTACTTTTGCTATTAGATTGGACTTAGCCACACTTGATTCTTTGCTTTTAATATAAAAATCATAACTTTTGTCTTTTATTTTTCCAATCTGCATCATTCACGTATAGACTTTTATTTTATTATTATTATTATTATTATTATTATTATTGGTTGTTAGTATTATCTTTTACTGTTATTATTATCATTTTATTGTTAGTATTATAAATTTATTTTCTTATTTACTATTATTATTATTCTTATTTTTTAATTATTAGTATTTGTATTATCATTATTATTTTGTCATATTGGATAGCATCTTTCCTTTTTAGTTTTTATTATTTAGAGTAAGTTTAAAGCTGTCTCATCCCCATGGTTACGTGAGGTCATGT
>JAOEHQ010020662.1:0-25435 GCA_025447715.1 Asclepias incarnata
GGGCGTAGCCCTTAGCCGCACGGGCTCCGCCCTCGGAGATGGTGGTGATCGGAGTTTGTGAGTCTCGAAGTGAGAGAAAAAGATGATGAAAAGTATTGAGAAGAAATAAAAGTGAAAGTATAAATAAATGAGTCTTTTAAAAATAAAAAAAAAAGAGAAGGAAGGAAATAATGGTTCTCACAGTTCTCACCCTTGTTTTTGGTTCTCACTTGATCACTTCACTATATATATATATATATATAAAATGATCGATGCACCAAATAATTTTGAAAATCGTGGCGCATAATATAAGTGTAGCATCCGAACTCCGTCCAATTAATTTTACACGCTACGTACGTATAGCTTTTTAATTACTTTTTGTTATAATCAGTAAGTTAAAATTAACAAGAAAAATAAGTCACTCCCATAATTTAATTTAATTGTTGTGTGATTGTATATCTATATAGGAACAACTAAGATAAGTCTTGATCAAGGAAAGACATACTTGCTTCGAATGGTGAACGCCGCCATGAACAACCTAGCCTTCTTCGCCGTAGCCAACCACTCTCTGTCGGTGGTTGGGTGCGACGGTGCATACACCAAACCACTCACATCAAGTTATATCGTTATATCCCCTGGTCAGACCCTAGACCTTCTTCTAGAAGCCAACCAACCTCTCAACAACTATTACATGGCAGCCAAACTATTCAACGGCCAACCTGCCAGTGATTTCGACAACACCACCACCACCGCCATTTTTGAATACACCGGAAACTTCACTCCTTCTTCCCCACCTGTTTTCCCTTACATGCCGGCTTTCAACGACCGCAATGCATCAGCTATCTTCACAGGCAGTTTACGAAGTTTAGCCACCCCAGAACACCCGATTGACGTTCCCTTGACAGTAAAGAAAACACTTGTTTACACTCTATCAATAAACTCACTACCATGTGCAGCGAATCAAACATGTGAAGGACCAAACAACACTACAAGGTTTGCAGCTAGTGTTAACAACATAACATTTGACATGCCTTCAACGTCCATTCTAGGAGCTTACTATCGAGGAGTGAACAACGGTGTGTATGGAGATGATTTCCTGGATGTTCCACCATTGAGGTTCAATTACACGCAATCGCGTGGTTTGAATGCATCGTTGCGAACACCGGAGATTGCTACGGAGGTAACGATGTTGAAGCATAACGAGACGGTTGAGTTGGTGTTTCAAGGAACAAATTTGTTGGCTGGAGTTGATCATCCGATGCATTTGCATGGACATAGTTTTTACGTGGTGGGATGGGGATTTGGTAATTTTAAGAGATCAAGAGACGTGTCAAGTTATAATCTAGTTGATCCTCCATTGATGCAAACAATTGCTGTTCCTCAAAATGGTTGGACCGCCATTAGATTCAAAGCAGATAACCCTGGTAATTAATTAATTAAGCCTTCGTCATATATTATAATTTGCATCGCATCTATTTAATTTAATTAATTTGTTTATATATATAGTTTTTTGTTGCTAATTAATTAATGTATTAATTATTAATTAAATCTACTGATCGAAAATATTATATTATATTTAATTTGGCAATGTATGGATGTGCGTGCATGCAGGTGTATGGTTCATGCATTGTCATCTAGAGCGACATGTAAGTTGGGGTATGGGGATGGTATTTATCGTAAGAAATGGAAAAGCTGCTAACGCTAGGATTTTGCCACCACCTCCCGATATGCCTCCATGTTAATTACAACTTAACTACTATTAATTTATTATTATAATATATAAATATTGTGTATTATTTTTTGAAATTAAAGCCACATCCATCATATCATATCATATGCATGGAGTATTACTTCTTGTATCATATTCTTTACATTTGGAGACAGACACTTGTATTATTCTCCAAAAATTTTCTTGGAATTATATTTGCTTCGATCGATCAATTGTAATAAGTACGTGCATGTAATCCAAAGTGTACGTGTTGAGTGGATTATTATATATATATAGTACTTTGAAAAAAGTTAATTTGCTTAATTAGAATTTGTCAAATTAATGTAATACGGGTGATGTAAGCTAGGTAGGTAGGTGCACATTTATCTATCTTAATTTGTTTCCTTATTTTAATTATATAATTATATAATTATATAATAATGTTTAATTATTCGCTCGCTCCGCTCCATTATTTAAGTTGTGTATCCGGCCGCCATAACATGTTAAAAGATGGAGAAATTAACATGATTATAAACAATTGATCATATATTAATTATTAATTATAGAAGAAAAAGTAGTTGTTAAATTTGAAAATACTTTTACAATATATATATTAATTGTTATAAAGTGTACATAAAGATATCGAGTTTGAAATATATCAAAGAAACTAACCACGTACGTACGTACAGAGTCCAATTAATTGATGGCCTCCACCAATATATATAATTACGTACATGTAACTAAGTACGTACATTATTATAGGTAGATAGCTAGCGTCCCTCGGCCGGCCTTTTCAAATGCAAACTACTTCTCCGGCCTTACATACTACGTACCATTCAATTCATACATCCTCAGAATTAATTAATTTACATGACATATATAAATAAATGCATACTATTTCATTCGATCATTAATTAAATTAAATCAAAGAATTGAAGATCGAAGAAAAACAGTACAACACCCTTCATTAATTAATAATTGGTTTGAATCAATTAAGTTTAGTATTACATTATATATATATAGTTCTAAAAATATTTGATCGACAGACAGACTTGTTCATAACATACATTCAAGAGAGAAAATTAAATATTCTTCAAAATTAACAGGCCCGGGCAACACATTTTTCCAGATGTACAATATATATGTGATATATTGAGCAGCTAATCATACATGTGTATGGCCTGGGTATAAAAAACAACCTAATTAATTAAGAGAACGAACAGGAAGGCAACGGTCTCATCAAAGTCATTATATCAAGATTAGCATGCTCCTAAATTCTTTCCTTGTTGTGCACTCTTAATTAATAATCGACCTACCTTCCCATGTACTCAGAATTGCGATTAGATGCAATGCAATTTAGGCCCATGATTTAGTTGCTTAAATTATCGAAAAAACAACAAATCAGCAGTATAACCTCCCTCTACACGAATCACAAAATTATAATACCGATAATTAAGCAGATTTTTCATTTTTCCTATTTATTGATTTCAACAGGCTTTTTATTTGATTGAAAAATGAAATTGTATTACAATGAGAAAGACAACCATAATTTATAGGGAATTACAATCATCTAAATATAGAAAACAATAAATGGTTGCTGTCAATCTTGAAGGAAAAGAAACCAGAGATTTGCACTCCTAAATTAACGAGATATGATGCAATTGTCCTAATTTGGTTAATCCCTTCAATATTTTCTGTTTGTTTTAACACTCCTCCTCAAATTGAATAGTGGGATCTCCAAAATTCAACTTGTCTAGACACTCGTGTAAAGTACTTTCATTAACACATTTTGTTAAAATATCAGCAAATTGGTTGTCTGATCGAACAAACGGTAGTGTGATGATTTATGCTTCCAATTTTTCTTTGATGAAGTGTGGATCTACTTCTACATATTTGGTTCGTTCATGTTGCACTGGATTTTCTGAAATTTGAATGGCTGCTTCATTATCACTCATAATTTTGCTAGCTTCTTGTGGTGAAAATCCTATCTCAGTTAGAAATCTTCGTACCCATAGCACTTCAGTTAACCCCCTTGCAATCCCTCGGAATTCAGCTCCAGCACTTGAATGGGAGACCACCTTTTGTTTGTTGCTTCTCCATGTAACGAGATTTCCACCAACTAAGGTAAAGTAGCTTGATGTAGATCTTCGGTTGCCCTTATCTCCTGCCGAGTCTGCATCGGTGTACAATTGAGTTTCTTGATGCCCATTTGGTTTGAACAAGACTCCATGCCTTGTTGTTCCCTTGAGATATCTTAAGATTCTCAAGACTACTTCCATATGATTCTTTTAGGGTTGATTCATAAACTGACTCACTACTCCCACAGCATATGCTATATCGGGTCAAGTGTGTGAAAGATATATCAGTTTTCCCACCATTCGTTGGTATCTTCCTTTGTCAGCTAGCTCTGATTTTTCTTCCATATAAAGCTTCTAGTTTACAATCATAGGAGTATCTGCTGGTTTGCAATCAATCATACCGGTTTTTGTTAGTAAGTCCGGAATGTACTTTTTCTGGCACATAAAGATCCCTTGTTTTGATCTTAGAACTTCAATCCCAAGGAAATATTTGAGTCTCCCCAGGTCTTTCATTTCGAATTATGTGAACTAGTTCTTCTTCAGCTTGGTTATTTTTTCTTTGTAATCTCCGGTAATAATCATGTCATCAACATAGATTATTAGGCAGGTTATGAGGTTGCCTCTCTGTTTGAGAAACAATGTATGATCTGAATTACTTCGTTGAAACCCATAGTTTTTCATGGCTATGGTAAACCTGCCAAACCATGCTCTAGGGAACAGTTTCAATCCATAAAGGGTTTTTTTTTTTTTTTCATAAGACATACTTCCCTTTCTCTAAACTTGTTTGTGAATCCATGTGGAGCTTCCATATAGACTTCCTCGTTTAGTTCTCCATGTAAGAAGGCATTCTTCACATCAAACTGGTGTAAGGGCCATCATTTATTTGCTGCTACGGAACAAAGAACTCTGATTGTATTAATTTTTGCAACTGAAGAAAAAGTTTCAGAGTAATCGATTCCTTATGTTTGTGTATAGCCTTTAGCTACCAATCTCGCTTTGTATCTCTCAATTGTACCATCAGGTTTTTTTTAATTGTAAAAACCCACAGACACCCGACAGTTTTCTTTCCAGTCTCATGACCTGCTTTGGAACCCCCTTCAATTGGGTACTTTTCGTTAACCAAACAGTTATTCATGTTTTTTGCCTGGTTCAGATTGCAGCCTTTTTTTAGAGCAAAAACACGCCCTGCCAAAGGTGGAGGCAATGCAGAAATAGCTTCTTCAATAGCCTGATTAGTGCAAAACAAACAGACAGTGAAAATGCATACTCAATTACTTACTTCAATAAACTTGGATAATAATCAAAATTAACTTACATCCAACTTGTACCGAGATGAAAAGTGGATCAGCAGAATTGCTTTATTCTCAAATTTGCTTGCATAATTGATATTGCTTATCTGATAGATTAACAGCACAAAATGGTCATGCATAATAACAGTGACGATGAGTAGTAGATATCATCCACATTAAGAACAAAAGATTTGACCTCAGACAAATGTGTGTGTCCATATTTTCTTGCATCCTCAACAGTCTTTGTATTATCAATATACGTACCCTGGATGATCACGGAATAAACATGGTGACGACTGTATTAATTAACATCATAAAACAATGCAGGCAATTCAATAACGGCAACATGTGTTACCTCCATAATGAGGATCTTTGCCTTCAACACGTCAACATTATCTTTATCAACAATGAAGTCTGATTTAGTGTCTCCTGTAAAAGCTACTTTAGGTGATGCTGCCTCATATTCTATCTGCCAAATTAGACTCGTCTTATTAGTTTCTATTTTTGTACCAGCATTTAAGTAAGTAGTAGTTAATAGCTGAAATTGGCAAGGCGAACCTCGACACCTGAGAACTTCAACTTGGTGATTTCATCCTTTGGAAGACCAAGATACTCGGGCTTAACTTTCACCGAATATATTACATAACCCTGCTACAAGCCACATAAGGAGTAAACTAGCATCAGACTAGTGTTTGTTATGTTTAAAAAAACTATGCACGGTGATGAGCAAAGACAATTAGCCTGGCTTGGTACGACGTGATACGTCTTAAATGCTTTTGCTTTGAGATCACCACTAAAGTAGAATTCCTCCCCTGTAGATGCAGCGATGTATCAGCTTTATGCAACCACCGACTCTACCATCAGTTTGTCGATTTGAAATAGGAAATAAATATATACTATAACTGTATAACAAGGCCATTACCGATATCCAACCCAATCAAAGTATACTTTAGCTCAGAATGATCTATCACCCTGGGCCTGAATGCCTCGAAGATATTTTCAACCGTTTCTTTAATGACTGTTGGTACAATAATTGTTGGAGGCTCCATTTGCTTTATGCCGCGCTTTATAACATACTCAATCAATCCTCCCTAAAATATGTATATGTATTATACATACATCACATATATACATATTACAGTGGAAGAGAGAAATGAATAAAAGTCTAAAAAGAAGAAAAAAGGAAGTGAGAGGGAGGAAGGTTACAATGTGATCCATGTGATAGTGAGAAATGAAGATGAAAGGTTGAGAGACAACTTGCTCATGGCACATGCCAATGTCGAAAGCCAAGTTTGATGGTTCAGGCCCTTCTAAATTCAAGCTTCTATATATGTGTTTTGAGATGAAACTAAAATATGCAGAGAGAGATAAATTTGCAAAAGGGAAAGTTCCTTCTCATTCATAAAACCATTGGCTAATATATAGCCTACAAAAGAAGTTACAGACTACCCACATCTCCTAACTCCAAGGCACACTTTCTAATCCTAATTAACCGGTCAAACTATGATCACTTTCCAACTATTTAGAACATGCATTAAACTTACTAAATAACTTGCTAAATAACCAAACTAAGCTCACAAACTTACTGACACAAAATACTAGACTTACTAGACATTTTGACAACATACTAAAAAACTAGACTCATTCTAATAAAAACTACTAAAACGATCAATTGACTTATTGACCCGAGCCAACTTGACCCATCAAGATTACCCAACAAAGTTGAGAGTGAGGAGTATTACACAAGTTTCACGAGCTGCTGAGGACCCTCCTTCAATCGGGTAGTTTTCGATAACCAAACAGTCATTCAAGTTAATGTTTGCCCCCTTATTCATTGCTACCCCGCCGGTTCAGACTGCAGCGATTATCTTCCCTGCCTGCCTGGTTATAAGCTTGCACTAGTCAGTGAAACAAATATTTGATGACTACTTACTTAAAACCATTCACTATGCTTTTAAGTTTAAGAAGGTGAAAAGTACAATTTTTATAAGAAAACCAGCACCATGGCCTTGTTGGATAATAATATATGTAAACAAAAGAGAAAACTAAGCATTAAACATATAGATTTAACCAAAATAAATATTAATAATCTGCATTTCTAGTTTTTCAACAGAAGTTAATTTCTCCAAGCATAATAGTAAAACTTATAAGAAGACTCATACCAGGCCTTACAATCTTTCAGCACTGCACAGCATGAAAGCCTGCCAGAAGATCAAACACACCGTGTTGTTTGACTTATGTAATGAAACTAGAACAATTCATTTCATGCTTAAATCACCAATAATCTCCACAGTTACAACCACCATTTAAAAACCTATGGTATCTATGAACATCCCTCACTATAATCTCCCTCTCCACCACTCGACTGATATATTTGAAGGCCTCGTGACAATCCCTACAAATTCGTAGATTCTTAACAATCCTCAATGCCTTCCCTCGTGGTGCCACGTCAGCAACCAATCCAAACGCTAATGCCAATTTCTCACTGTGATACCAAAGTGCTTCCATCTTCTCTACGTTCCCTACATCATGCAGCATTTGATCCCAAACGGGCACATACCCTAATTCCTGTATCTTCTTCATTAACTCGGATAACTTTGTATAGATTTGCTCCGTTTTATCATGACGACGGTCTCCTGCCAAAAAGACATGGACTTGTCCACAAACTTCTATCCAACTCAACCCGCCTTCCTTTTTCACTTTCCTATCTCTCATCAATTTCCTAACTTCTTGCACTTCGTCCAACCTTCCAACACCAGAGAAAGCATTTGCAGCAATCACATAAGCTGAATCGTCTTGTGGGTCAAGTTCCTGTAACCTTTGACTCATTTCCTTGACCATCCCGAGATTACCATGATGTGCACTAGTCGATAACAAAACTCTCCACATTGCAGCGTCAGGTGTATATTTTGGCATTGTCAAAGCTATATGGTTTGCTTCCTCTAACCTCCCAGCTCTACCTAACGCACCTACCAAACACGTATAATGCTCGATCCATGGTTCCAAGCTATACTCTAATTCCAGCTTCCTAAACCATATTTCAGTCTCATCAGAAAAACCCGCGTTACAAAAAGCTGTCATGATAGATAAAATACTATATTCGTCCGGGACAAGCCCTCGAGACTCCATCATCAAAAACAATTCCAAAACCGAATCTTTATCACCTTGTTGAGCATAGCTAGACATCATAGCATTCCACCCGATAAGATTCATAACCGACACAATTTCATCAAACACCATACGCGCCTCGTCCACCATCCCACATTTCCCATACCCATCAACTAACGCAGTCCCAACAATGACATTCAAATCAAGCCCATTCACAACCGAATGAGCATGAACCATCCTACATTGCTCCAAAGCAGCAAGCTCAGCACACGAACGCAACGCGGCAGAAACACTATAATCACTAGACACAAACCCAGAACCCCTCATTTCAGCAAAACAACACAAAGCCTCAACGGGTTTCGAGTTCTGACTTAACCCGACAATAAGAGACGAAAAACAAACAGGATCTTTGTCAGGCATTTCATCAAACACCTTACGTGCATTGTGGGGAAAGCAAAGTTTAGAATAGAAATGAATAAGGGCAGAAGCCAAAAAGGGTTGGGCGGAAAGAGAAAGTTTGATGGATAGAGAATGAAGCTGGAGACCAAATGAAAGTGAAGATAAAGATGCGCAGGTTTTAAAGACAATGGCTAATGTGCGCTGGTTGGGGAAAGTGGGGTGACGGAGCATGGAAATGAAATGGGTAAGGGCTGGAAGTGTGTTGGAATGGCCGGAGATGAGGGAGGTCCATGAGACGACGTTTGGTGATGGGATTTGATTGAAGAGTTTGATGGCGTCGGATATGAGGTTGGATTTGAAGTAATGGTTTACAAGATTGTTGAGATGGAAACGGGGATTGGGTGTTGTTTTGATTAGTTGGGCGTGAATCCGGCGAGGGTCTGCAGGAGGAGGTTCCATTTCTTCTGATTTGCAGGAACTCAGCAAGACATCCTTAACTTGTATGATAATTTCACGAGCACATAAGCCAGGTACTTTAAAGATCACATAAGCATGTTTTTTTTTAAAGCACATAAATTATTTTCTTTTTTAAAGTTAAAATTAGTTTACGGCTTTACGCAATTAGCCCAAAAGTCTTGAATATTACTGTACATTCTTAGGCCATCTCCAATTGCTATTTCAATTTGCCCAAGCAAACTGGCCACATCAGCAACACATCAGCAAACTGTTCCAGCACACTGAACCAACAAACTGAACTCATTTTATCTCCAACCGAACATACTGAAACTCAGTTTGTTTATGCCACATCATCATCCATAAAAAAAATTAAAGAATAATATATTAAATCTATATACACACATATGCCTTTAAATAAATAAAAAAGAAAAAATCAAGTTGGCCCACAATTCAATTTGCCTTCAATACGCTGGTATGCAAACTGGAGCCAACAAACTGATTGGCAAACTGGACATGCAATCCAAGCAAACTGAAATCCAATTTGCATATTGGTATGCAAACTGTGGTTGGAGACAGCCTTATTCTTATGGTGAAATAAAACTCTCTTTAGATCGTGGTAGTATATATCAGTCAGAGTGTGTATATAAGTCAAAGTCAAATTTTATAAATTACAAATAAAAGTGATATCTTGGAGAGAATACTAAAAGAGATGGTGATTTTAATAAAATATAAACATTGTTTTAATATATAATTTAAACATCATAACAAACAATAAACTTAAATTAACAAAAATGACTGAAAAAAATGTATTCATTCAAAGAAAAAATACAACGAATTAAAGCAGTGACATTTTAAAAATTTTTTTATCAAAAAGATAATAAATAGTTCTTCTTTTGACATACTAACGTTAACACTACAAAAGATTTGACTTTATATATCAGTTGAAGATGTTTAAATGAAAAAACATGAATATTGTGTTGACTTTTTAAGGCCGCTCCCATTCACACGTCATGGCGGTGTTCTTGGCCACATCCTCCCACGACATGGATGGCACACCGGCGGCGTGGGGGCGTCTTAGTGGACGGCTTCATGTGGAAGGTGAGCTCGACGGGGTGAAGTGAGGCCAAAAAGGGTGCAACGGTCGAAAATATTTTAGGTTTTCAATATTTATTTTGTTGATATTCAAGGATTATGGGGAAAAAAGCTTTTTAAATCAAAGCTTTGTGGTTGTAGGTGGAATCATTAGGAAAAAAGATGACTGTGTACTATATGTATACTCCTTTATAAAGGAGATAGTGAGAGTTTTAAATTTCAAAATTTTCAACATTTCTTTTATTTAGATTATTTTTTGTATTTAAAATGATTTAACAAAGTTATCTCATCCAACACATAAGAGGCATATATGAACATGAATTAACAACCTACTTCAATAATTAGTTATAATCATTTTATTTATTTTTTAATTAATGAAAAATGATACTTATTTTTATTTATTTATGAATTTAAACCCAATAAATCTATATCTTTTATAAAGCTAATGAATAATGACTTAAGCTTTAAATCTTTTTAATATTATAATATTGATATTATTTTTGCATTTGACATATATATATTTAAATATTTCATCAATAAATAATAATCATAATTTATATGTCTGTGTTTTAAACAATTCAAAGTCAGAGTTGGCGGTCGGCAAGCCATCCGATGTGCCCTCTTATAGTGTGAACAAACTTAAAATTACAAATATTTTAAGAAGTCATTTATCGCCACATATTGTGCGGGTATGATTTCTAGTATATAAATTAAATATACATTATTACCCCGGAAGTTTTGACATTTACAAATCAATTGCCATTTTAACCCTAAAGTTTTAAGATATTTATAAATTGATTATAAAGTGTTAAAAATTAGTCCTAAGTATTTATAGATTTATTATTTTATTATAAACTAGAGGGGTATCCGGTGGCGGTGGTATAATGGTGGCGGCGATTGGTGGTGGTGGTGGTGGCGACATTGAGTGGTGTATGTAAAAGGGGTAGCGGAGATATTTTAGAAGATAAGGACTAGTGGTATAAATTAATTCATAAAGTGTAAAATGGTAATTTCACATATAGAAAAATTCTAAATTTACGACAGAAGGTGTAGAATTTTTATATAGTAATATATAATATATATGAATATGTTTTTTACATTTTTATGGTGAAAGAAAAGGTGACAAAAAGAAAAAGAGAAGTCATCTACTCCGTAAAATTTATTCCATTAAAACACAACTTTAATGGAATAAATTTAAGTTTCTCTTTTTCTCTAATTTATGGGTTCAATTCATCAAAAGACAACATTTAATAATATCACCGGCTGATTTGGAATTTGATGTCCCAAGGTTGTGATCCGCAGTAACGTCGCCCACTTCCCCCTATGCTACTATGCTAGGGCAGGCCTCGACGATTTTTTGTTTATTAAGTTAAAAACAAATATTTTTAATTGACTTAATAGATTAAGTATTTTTTTTATTAAGTCAATTAAATTATAAACAAATAAGCTCTTAAATTGGCAAAAAAAAAAAAAAAAAAATGGTATTCTTTTGATTTTTAATTCTTCTTTCCTTGTACTCCTAGCTCCTTGCTAGTTTTTAGTAATAAAATTTTGCGTCGAATAATCTCAATTACATAAATAAAATGATTGATTGATGAAGTCTAAAACCATTCTGCTCAGTTTCCCTACATTATTAACAAACAAACAAACAAACAAACCATCTGATCCATCCAATATGCTTAATTAGTCATTGACTTGACCACCAATGGCAATGTACAACGACATATGGCCATAGAAATTCTGCACAGGTTCTCATCCAGCTTTCATACTTTGGACAGACTACATTACACATTTTAACAAAATATTTCTGAACCAATCAATTCATTATAATAAATAAATAATTAAACTATAATATAACATTTAGTCAAAATTTGTTAACAGGCCAGACGGAGTAAAGAATTACTTATATTATATTCACCAATAATCTTTACAAGAACATGACCCATCATTAAATCTATGAAACCGAGCCCGATCCCTCACAATGATCTCTCGCTCATAAACCTTTGAAACAAGCTTCATCACCTCATGACAATCCCCACATATTCGGAGATTCTTGTTCACACTTATCGAAGTGCCACTCGTGCTCCTAATCAACCCGAAAGCCACAGCCAGCTTTTCACTGTGATAACTCAACGCGTTTTCCTTCTCCTCCAATCCTATATCATGCAACACATAATCCGTCTCAGGAACATAACCGTGTTCCATGATCCTACACATGATCTCCTCAAGCTTTTTATAAATCTCTTCCAAATTCAAATGACTTTGATCTCCATTCACAAATTTGTGTATCGCACCATTGACATCAATGTAACTAAACCCCGGAACCTTTTTAACTTCGTTATCCTTCATTGTTTTCCTCACTCGTCCCACATCTTTCCACCTACGTTGAGCAGCGTATATGTTTGATAGTAACACCAAGTCACCATCACTTCTCGAACCCATTTCCATCAGCTTTCTTGAAGCCTTTTCCGCCATTTCCACATTCCCGTAAGTCTTACAAGCACCTAACAGTGTCTGCCAAAGAACAACATCAGGTGTTATAGGTATTGAATTGATGATATCGTAGGCTTCCTTTACCCGGCCCGATCTCCCTAATAGATCAACCATAGTACCATAGTGCTTGATATTAGGAATCACCAAGCCATCTTTGAGCATTGTTTCAAACAACTTAACCCCATCATCTACCATACCCGCATGATTACAAGCACATAGAGCCGCGAGGTAACTCACATTATCAGGCCAGAATCCTTCTCTACTCATTCTATCAAAAACTTGAAGTGCTTCCACGCCTTCACCATTCATCCCCAACACCATAATCATAGTATTCCAAGTAACAAGAGTCTTTTTACACCTCATGCCATTAAAAACCCCATACGCCTTCCCAACATACCCGCATTTCCCAAACATATCAATTACAACATTACAAACTTGCTCATTCATGTCAAGTTTTCGGCTTTTTATGTACTCATACACATTCTCGCCCTCTTGTACAGCCCCCAACTGGGAACAAGCAGAGATGGCACCAAGTACCGTAATCTCATTAGGCTCAAACCCAACACCTCTCATTCTTTTAAAAAGCTCCAACGCTTTCTGGGGTCGGTTACCTTGGGCCAACCCCGCAATAATCGCATTCCAACACGTGACATCTCTCACAGACATTTCATCAAATAGTTTACACGCGTTGTCCAAAAACCCGGATTTGGCATAGACATCCAACAACGTAGTTTGCAACAAAACATCTGCAACAAACCCAAAACGAATAACTTGAGAATGCAGTTGGGTCCCTTCATCACAAGCCAATGTGCGTGCACAGGCTTTAAGGGTGAAAGAGCACGTGAGGGCGTCGGGCTTGCACGTGAGGACGCGTAATCCGTGACGGTAGAAAGTAACGGCGTTAAGGGGTTGATGGCTTTGGGCATGGCCGCGAATGACGGCGTTCCAGTCGTTGGTGACTGGGGATGGAATGTGATGGAAAATGTGGAGGGCGTAAGGGAGGGTGGCGGCGGCACAGAACTCGAGGAATTTGGAACGAGGGAAAGGGTGGAAATAGAAAACGCCGGTGGTTATGAGGTGTGATTGAAGTTGCTTGATGTGTGAAAGGGTGGTGCATTTTTGTAGCAGCGGTTCCACCATATCACGGGAAAATTAGATAAAGAAGTTTTAGAATTTTGGTAGTAATTACTCCGTAGTTTGAATTTGGGCCCCGGAATGGTTTGGTCCTCAAAACAGGTCTAAAGTTTGAAATGTATGGCACATAGGTTAAATTGTATGTACTTGAGTCAAAATGACTCGTCATTTCCAGGTAACCTGTCGGGGAAAAACCTCTTCTATTTAACCAATCCTACAATGTCAAAATCTAAATAAATAAATAATTTATTTACAAAGTATATAAATAATTTTGCTTAAAAATTATGTATAACGTGAAAGTATGCAAGTAAGTGAATATTAAACAAACATACATAAGTCAAATTTAAATGAAGCATTTGTTTTTTCATGTTTTCCCGCATATCACTAGATCTATCGGTAATAAACATAAACATATAATAATATAAACATAAATGAATATTTTCCGTTGAATGAATGGTTTATTGAACATTGTCTTAGTTCAAGAATTGGCATTGCCAGAAATAGTTTTATTCCTATTTTGCAAGTATGAATAGCCCAACCCACAAAGAAAGCGCTGGTGAGCAGAGGCATCAACTTAGATTCGTTGTTATGTCCAATGTGTGGCGAATATGATGAGAATGCAGATCACCCACTTATGACTTATGCATTGTTACACAGCCTCTGTAGTATGGCAATTCATGAGTAATTGGTGTAACATCCCACCGATATTTACGTTTTCAGCATCTGATCTATTTGAGAAACACACTCGAGGGCATCAAGAAAAAAAGGAATGACAAAGTCGTTCAAGCAATCATCATGACAACATGTTGGTGTTTATGAAAAGCACAAAACAAACATGTTTTTGAAGGCCAACCACAATCAATAACAGGAATTTGTCTTACATATCATGGAATAAGGAAGATCATCCCTCAATACAATTTCATGGAAAGAATGGTGTAATGCACTCAATACAATTAACAGAAAAACCCAAGTTCGTTATCAAACAAGTTTACACACTTGAGTATGGACCAACCAACCTGATGAACACCCCTAATTCCTGGTCCCTAAAGTCAGACGAGTTAATTTTCCCATTGCTGAATGACGACCTCTTTTGGTTCTTCCACCAGCAACGAAATCATTACAAAAGGGTTTCAGCTTCCTAAACAATCATCACAATTTACACGTTCCCAGTAACTTAGCAAATAACCCTCCCTAAAAAGACATACATTATAGCAAATAGTACTCCTACGGAAAAATAGACAATTACCCTGCTCCTTGATCTTGATGATCGCCCTACCCTTCTAGCTACCAAGGTACGTTCTACACCACCACGACTATCAACACAAATATCATTCATCTTGCTAAATCCTTTATTCACAAGAGCACTGCTTTCCATCGCTGAAGCGGGATTGGTGGGTACTGACTCAACAAAAGCCCATAAAGCAGAAGAAAACCATAAATCCGAACCATCATCTTCTCCGGTTTCTTGACATTGGTTCACTTGGGAATCGGGTTTTCCAGGGTTCTCATCAGTTATCACACCTAAATAAGCACCAAGAAACAACAAAAAGAACTCCTGTATCAGCTAACAATTCACGCTATACCCCACCGAGAGTCTGACATCCATCGAGCTCTTGAAGATGTGGCTCGAGAATTCTCACCAAGAGCCCGCATGTTAGCTAGATAACTAAATGTGAGCATCACTCTACATTACTCTAAATCGAAACTTTTTACATGTCAAACTAACTAAAATCATGATTCTCAGCTACAAAGTTATTGTTGCTTTGGCCATGCGTCCAGAGGTTGTAACCTGAGCTTTCCATTCCGTACTGAAGATTACTTGCATAATATGGCTTCTGAATTTGTTGACTTTCGTACGGATTCATCTCATTAAATGTGGTTGAGGCATTGTATGAAGCATAGTCACAAAACCCATCAAAATCAGCAAACTCCAGAGGTGGCAGACTCAGTAGATCATCCATTTCAAGAAAATCTTCATTAATCACCAAAGGGTGCACCTCCTCGGCAGAAGTAATCACAGACTGTTCGTTTACTGACCCAGGCATATCAGGACCAGACTGCACCTCCAACAGCTTATGGTTTGGGCCAACATCTATCTGCTTCTCAACATCCTCAACGTTGACCGGATTAATCTGAGTCATTGGTGGAGCAATCTCAATGCCACTCGTTAACTGTTTAGACTCGTTGACCAAGGTATTAGTATTCCTTACCAAAAGCGATTCAACATCCACATATTCAACATCATTGGCCCATTCCTCTTCTACAAAGGGAGCACCATACTGCTCGCCATTTTGGGGGCCGGGTCCACTTTTCTTAAAAAGTTTGTACAGAACATAGCATGGTTGTGTGCACCTGCATCGCTTTAGTTCTTCCTCATGCAAGATATACTCGTGCATCACCCAATCAGTGCGTTGACCAGAGGGTGCACGGCCTTGGTAATAAACGATAGTTTTCTTTATTCCAACTGACCGTGAGTTGCAGTTAATAGTCCGGTCCTTTCCTGTTGTTTTCCAATACCCGTTCCTAGTCCCCCTGTTCGATCTTCCTAGATTTGGATACCTTCTATCTCGGGGACTAAAAAAGAACCACTGTCTGTCACCAGTTTTCCATTTGGATTGACCTAATATCAGGACACATTCGTTAGCAAATGTTTAAAAAAATGAAATAACCAGCTAATGCTCAAACCGAAATAAAATAAGAGACGCAGAACCAAAAGTTATTCAAAAAATTATACATGGATAAAGATAGAATACACACAAAAACTAAAGCTTTGGTATTGTCTCATATTTGTCAACAACAATGATTCTACATATTATAATTTCACTACTTATTATAACAGCGAAATGATGTGTATCTCTAGCATTACGCATCACTTGGCAAAAAATAATACAATACTGATACAATGAATGTTAGCCCTTCACTTATATACATTTACACCTTCTTTTTCGGTTTTTTTCCCTAAATAACTTTGCCGTAAAGATATCATCAAAACCATGTATTTGATTATATACTCCAAAAGCCACTTTTTTACAAATCAATCTTTCAGCTAATTAATATACAACCTTTTTTCTTAATTTGTTCATTTAGTAAGTATTATGGGTCCCACTAATAAACATGTAATCGATGGAATAAAACATACCCAAACATTGTATTGTAATTGTATATACATATAATGTATGTATGTATATAAAGAAGATACCTGGTAATTCATGTGGGTCCCATTTATAAACATCAAGTTCGGCAATGATATCAAGTTTGAGTGATCGGCCGCAAATCTTACGCTTGAGATAGTAAACAATAAGTTCTTCATCGGTTGGATGGAACCGGAAACCTGGTGGGAACAATTTCGATTCTGTGTATTCAGAACCCATATAATAATAATAATAATAATAATAATAATAAATAATTTTCAAAGGGAAGGAGGGAGAGATAGAATTTTAACTGTAAAACCCTAATTAATTATTCAATTCGGGGGTTTTGGAATCTGAGAGAGAAACTTGGAGAGCAAGCAACAAAGAATGGTCAGACCGACCCCGCTACTATGGGTGGGTGGGCCTTAGGCCTTTTTATATACATATATACTAGTCTTAATATTCTTTTGCTTTATATTTTTATATATTATACTAATACTAACTTTATATGTTTATTTGATGTATAAACAATAAAATGCAATATGTTTATAAATTAATCAATACAATTATGATTATATATAAATATAATTGTCTAAATTTGTTATTTTACGGAAAACAATAAATACTTTTTCTTAAGTTTAGGCAGTTGGGATATATAATAATAACGGGTATATATATATATATTAATAAAAGAAAGCGTAAAAATTAATCAAAATTTTAACACAAACAGATATTAATAAGCAAATTCTGCACACAAAAAAAAAAAACTACATGGGCAAAAATGTACACAACAAATCCTATAAGCATTTTTTTTATTAATAACTTATTTAACAGTGCACAAAAAAAATCATGTACCTCTCTGATGTAGAATATGTTATGTTATGGTTAGAATAATTAAAAGATTAAGTTATTGATGGTGGAAATCATGTGTTATAGTCATATTTTAGATATGGTAACATCATATATGAAAATTTAGAATATCAAAATATGTGGCGGAGTTAACTAGAAAACTTTAAAAGATCAAAATCTAAATAGGAAAAAAATGTACACTTTTATTTTGGTTTTTTCATAGTTCAAAGTTATATCAATTTCTTAAATATCAAATAAAAATACCGTATAGATTAGGAGAATGAGATTTTATTTTCATATAAATAATATTAAATAATTTAACTTATAAAAATAATTAGAAACATAATTTGATTAGGTTTATCTACCGATATATATAAGAGCATGATAAAATAAAAATTGAAGGAACAAGAACCTTTAGATGATTTTTAACTTTCAATTACAACCTATAGATCTAAATAATGATTTTATCATTGACTTAATTATTAGTCAAACCCAACATTAATCCTTCTACTTTATATAACTAGTCAAGTCATAAATATTTTTATTTTTAACTAATATTTAATTAATTATACCATGTTATATTTTTAACGTTTATAATTACATTTGTATATGTGAATCGATATTCCTCCGTGTTCACGCGTATGTTATATGTTCTTTATTATTATTATTCCAAGATACTAACAAATTTGTACTATTTTTTAAAATAAATTATACAACTTACAATAGGTTGTGAGATTACAACATATATTTATTTAACTTCCACCATTTATTTATGTGATCAATAGTTATAGATAAGACATGTTGAAATATGATGATATTATTATTCAAAAAATGTTTTGTATCGAAGATGGTTAGTAGGATATGTATGTTATATATTTGTATAATGGTGTAAAGTTAATTATAGATACTACCTGCTAACCCACCATCAATAGATGGATTGCTACTTTTGAGGTCAATTCCACCAGTATGTATGGATCATATTTTTTATTGCTTATTTTGAGGTTGCAATTTTAGGTTTAAAAAGAGATAACTTATGTATAATAACTTACTAGATTTAGACTCGTGTCAAATACACGAGATGTTTACGACATTTTCAAGATAAGATGAATTATTAAATATATGTAACCAAAAAAAACCTTGTAAATTCAAATGTAAAAATATATGCAAAACAAATTGGCAAATTCAAATGTATATAATGTAAGTAAAAGAATGTAATACTGTTACATTGAGAACATATAATATGTGTCTCATATTGTTAATATACAACTATTGTTGTCCTGACAATTTATTAATAACAATCAAAAGAGTTGATTTAATTAAATTGATATGTGCTTATGTCATAATTAATTATTAAAAATCTTACCAAATATTCTTTAAAAGAAAACTATATGAAATATAAATCATAGAATATCTCTATTCTACTTTTTTTTAAAATTTAAAAAATATATACTAATCTTAATTCATGAAGTAAATAAAAATATATCTAAAAATAATTCTAGATTAGCGCTTCCATAAAACTAAATTCCAAGTGGATTCAAATACTTAAAAATAAATTAGATCTTTACATAAATTATTATTATTTTTTATTATAATTTTAAATAATTAAATCGTTTATTAATATTTATTCATTTAATTTGAATATACTTTTGGGAAAAAAATATATATAATAATTTTGGTGTGAGTCCATAGTTTTTTATTTTTAATTATAAATTATAACATAAGCAAATTTTAATTTGATGAATCAAGCCTTATGATTGGTTAATAAGCTATTTGGACAACTTTCTTTTAGTATATACAAGGGATTAGTGTCCCTGAATGTAATGAACTATACACAAATGTTTATGTTATGTAATGAACTACTCGTGTGTTCATTGTATATAATGAACTTGTTATTTTGTCCATTTGATGTAACCAGGCTCTGCACATAAGAGCCAAGTAGGTGTCACGCTATGTAGTTAATAGCGGCGCTATAGCGGTTAGCGGACATGAGATATAATAGCGGTCAAAATAGCGGTTCCGCTATTAGCGGCGCTATTTTACCGATATCGGTGCTATAGCGGTCCAAATAGCGGTAAAATAGCGGTGCTATAGCGGTTTTTTTTTTTAAAAAATTTTTTTTTTTTGGCCCAATCTTAAAGAAACACTAAATTTTGCAAGTATTAACACTAATGTTTCAAATATTGACACTTTTAAGCTTGACTTTTGATATTTATATTAAGTATAAAGTATTAATTATTATATATATATAAATGTTGCATAATATTAAAATTACCGCTATACCACCGCTATAACCAATATCTCAAATATCGGTCCTCGACTGCTATAATCGCTATTTCAGTATTAACTACTTAGATCAGAGAACAAGTGCATTTCATTGACGTCTTATGAATTGTATTCTTTTTTCCAGCAAATCTCTTCTATGTTGTATTATTTTAGTAATTTTTATTCCACCAATTTAACACGAGTAATATATTTTCACCTTTATGAATAGATGCCAGGCGAGCTTTGCAGTTACATTTAGAAAAGGAATGTCGGGCATACAAACTTCAAGCTGCCATTTTCCACGAGGCTCTATCGAGTCTTTCGAGCACTGAAAACAGTATGTACAGAACTTCCAACCGATTAAATTGAATATTGTTCATCCTGCCTATGATGCTAATACAATTTCTAACGTGCAGATGATAGTGCAATGAGTAGTAAGACTAAAAAGAAAGTCTCTTCTCATGTTCCTATTATGTCACGTCCTACCGAACGTAAGTCTATTCTTGGGTCAATTGATTTCAATATTTCAGAAGTATGTCATTTTACTCATTTACATGACTAGTTGATGCATGGTTTCACTTGAAGTTAGATACCTGTCTTGATAGAGAGAACAACATTTGTAGCGTGTCTTTCACTCAGTTGTTTTCATAGAAAGTCTATATGCTAACGTTGTTTTCTCTAAATCTACTACAATTACATAGTTTTTCATAGTCACTGTTATTATTGATGATATTACTATGCATGAAGGAGCATTTTCCATCAAATTTTTGCAAAATGTAGATACAATCAAAAAAACGTAAGAAAACCATCAGAAAACCATCGTACATGAAACCTTTTGTACAAAAATTCTGGTAAAGTTGAACGCTCCTCTTTCAGTTAATCTCTGACCAAGTTATCTATTAGTCTACTTTCGAACATTTAACTTGTAAATTTAATAACTTATGTGTAGTGTCAACAGTTGTTATCTCTGGTGGTAAATTTTTGCTATTTTTGTCTGCTTATGTTATTTTGCTAATGTTCCAACCCTTTACAGCATCTTATGATGAACGACGTGCTAAGTTAACTTTTCAGCAGCGGCAGAAGACAAATCAGTTGTAGCCAATATGAACAGTGTATGAAGCCCAGGATCATGTACCATTTAATCCTTCCAATTTTCATTCATGTAGCTTAGGTGGTGTACTTGTTTAATCGAACCTTTAGAAGAAACTTATGTCCGAAAGCATGTTTGGTCTTTGTATCAAAACCGTGTATCAAAACCGTCCATCACACCTAATTAGTGATAGTAGCAGGAAACTGTTAATCAAAGCTAATAGATAGAGGCTTTGTAATATAAGTTTGTAGTAATTTGACTTCTTTTATGTATCCAAACCGAAAGGGAAAAAGACCGTAGAAGCTCAAACAATTGATTCTCCCTTAGAACCAGATATCAATCGATGTTATGATCCGAAGTGCTACACATGGCTAACACGTGACATCTCATTTCACACATCATTGTTGATGCCTTTCTAACGGATGCCAATAACATAACCTCATTGGATCCACAACCATGTGTTTCTCAACGATCTAACTTTTTCTTTGTTGAGGAACTTTCACCATCCACATCTTCCTCATTTACGTGGACTTTATACTTGCTATCAGGACTACCGCCGGCAGTCTTTACAAGCGTTGGGTCAATGGGTATAACAGGTCTTCATAGCAGGGTTGTACCCAAGTTTTTCTCAATAGGAGTTGATCAATCACTCGTACATGAAATGTCCTATAGAGTATTGACATTTAAACATTATATTATTATTTTAGATGGAATTTGTATGCACAAGTATATAAATCATATATGTAAACAAACTATAATTTGAATGACCTTCAATGACACTTTTTCATGAGATGTGGCCTGTGGGAAGTGGATGGGTATCGATGCGAGATGATAAAGAGTTGTAATCCATATAACGAATTTGATACTCGGTACACCCCAACACGAAAGGGTTAGAACATGAACAAAACATAACAACCAACAAAACTTAGAAACGAACGTATTTAGCGCTCCAAGACTTCACAAATTGTACGATGGCAATGACGCACAACACAAATAAATTTAATAATTTTACCTTTATTGAAGAATCAAACAATAAAAGTTAATAAGCCAAGAATCCATGTGAGCAATAAATAATGGGGAAATCATATACACTGCAGCAGTGCTAATCATATGCACTGCTGCCCTCACATTCATGACAAACTTTTTTTTTTTTTCCATTTGATCACGTGGAAGGGTGTTTGTGAGAGTGCAGTACAGTCCTGCTGCTGTACTGATCATTAACCCATAAATAATAATAGAAACCAATACTCAAACACATCGCAGATGTATATTGTCTGGTAAATAATGTAAGCTTTCCGATAAGAGAAAACAAAAGAAGGATAATATCAATATCACATAAAACCAGCAACTCCTTATCTTGAAATAAATCAGAAATGCAGAGCACTTATATCGCCAAGAATTGGCAGGCATACCAACTCAAATGAACCTCATTACTAGAACCTATATACTCTACATTAGGATCAATATTCATACGAAAGTCCCTCATGTCAACCTCAAATTCATCTATCTCATTTTCTGGATCAAAGATGTAATCACTGTCATCATCCCCAGTTCCCCACTACCCTCACTATCCTCACTCTCAACTGCCTGACTCTTACCCTTATCAACTGCCTCATTACCTTGATCAAGTGCCTCATTACCCTTATCAACTGTCTCATTACTACAACCCTGATAATCTGCCTCATTACCCTTGTCAAATGCCTCATTCTCCACAATATGCACATCATAAAATGTAATATCATTCAAATCCACATTTCCATATGACATGTCATGTTCACTATTATGCTCATTAACCTGTTCACTGTTATGCTTTGCAACCTGTTCATTATCATGTGCCTCATTAACCTTTTCACTATTATCCTTTGATTGCCACTCTAACATTAACTTAGATGAACTACCCCTTCTAACATTAGACTTAACAACCAAATCCTCATTTAGATCACTATTAGTTACATCTTCAATGATTACACAATTCCCCCTTCTAGGTGAGTCATAAGGATTGTTCAAATTGGTAAACCCGTGTTCAATGTAAACATCAACCTCAACCAATCTCTGTAATGCAACTATCTTGTGCAAAACGAGGACATCTTTATCTGTACTTAATGCATGTAGATCACTATCTAAGTTACCTTTTAGGGGTAAAAAAAAGGTAATACATTATCTGTCCCACCTTGTAACCTAGATCGATCATCATTGCATCTAACTCCACTATCGAAAACAGATCGATGTCCACAAAATCAACATTTGAAAACTTACCATTCACATACCTCCTATCAGGCCACTCAGAGAAGGTTCCCCCATGGTGTATTTTCAAAGCAAACAAACTAGACTCATTCTCTGTATATTTAAAAAATAATAATAAACATAAATCATTTCAACCATATCATTACTTTATGGATAAAAAAATATGAACTTTATACTTTTTTTACCAAAAAAAAAAAAGAAGAGTTTTTACTTATCATAAAACCCCATGGCATAATCCAGAGCTTTGGGGTTATTTTCTTCACGAAGATGTCACTCGCTAACAACCATTTTCTTCAAACAACAAAAGACATTTGAATTGGAGAGAAATAAGGGAGAGTTATTATGGAGGGAAAAGATCGAGTGAGAGTTCAGTGAGAGTGATTGAGATGAGAAGAGGGACCGATGATGTTGATAGTGTGGTAGTTGGGTGGGTTTTAAATGGTGTATAGGTGGGAAAGGTCGAAATTACCCATCACGTGCCTGTCACGTGATGGGTTTTTAAACGGATGTTACTGCTTTGGACTAAAAGTGTTGACGGAGCAAAAAAAATTGAACTAAAAGTATAATAAATGAAAGCTAGGGACAAAACTTGCAAGTTGAGGACCACGACAGAGACGAAAATTGTAATTAACTCTTTATATTTCCATTTAACTTGGTAGTAAGAGGTTTTAAGGATTGCAAGTTTAAACCCCCTAATTTTGTTGAAGTCTCAAAACTAGCCTATTAAATCTGTTTCATTATTTCACATTAATACCATCTAGTTACAAGTTTCTTGGCTAGTCGACTTTGTTCATTTTTATATTGTTAATCCAATTCGTCATTGAAATAAATGTTGACGTCTTAGACTTTTAATTAACTAGCGTGAAATATGTTCAATTTATTCATAATTAATCATTTTAGCTTGACATTTCATTTGGCTTTATAAGGTCTCTCTACAAAATAATTGAGTCGTTAGGATAGGAACGAACGTCTATTATAATTTCCAATACAAGAACAAGTACAAAACGAAAGGCTAAAATTGGACAGGTGTCATAGATCCAAATAGGTTGGGCTGACCCGAAACATTCATGGTCAAATATGATTTCAAAAATACACTTTAGGCGCGACGGTTAACTTGTATCAATATAATAGTATCATCAACACTAGAATCATTTTGTGCCATCTGTTTTGAACATTTAGGTCGTCAAGCAATTAACTTGGTCCCTCTTTGCCGAATGACTAACTAAACATAAAAAACCATCACCAAATGGTCTAGTGGCAAGGAGGCTTGTTTTCTCACAAGAGGTCTCAAGTTCGAGTCCTACCCTAGGCATATTTGGGGATGGCCACAGGTATTTAATTTCCACTTATGGTGGGCCTGAGTGAGTTTTCCCCTCCAGATATCTGGGTGATAGGGCTTTCTCATCGAAAGGATTTAAATTGGGGATCTATTCTGCTAGGGAGCTCTCTAGCGCGGATCCGGTTAAGACAACGTATACTAGACCTCCCGATATTTGCGAGTGATTCTCAACTTTAAAAAAAAAAAACAAAAAACAAAAAAACCGTGAAGCATTTTTTACATTGAAGTCGGTGCTATTCTGAGACTGAATTTTGGACTTATATGAATCTAATCTTTTTGTGTATATATCGATCTTATAAAGTAGTAATTTAGTTAGTTGACTTAGACTAATAACGTATTAACGTGTCACTTATCTAACTACTTTATAAAGCATATGACATGTGTCTTAAAATTTGAAAATTGTAAAAACTTTTACATAAGGTAATTAACTAATACACAATAAATGATAGATTAATTCTAATACATATGACCTATGTTTAAATTTCTAGCATGTTTGAATATTGTAGCAACTTTTATTTTATTTTTTTACTATTCATCAAAATTTATTTCAAATCGTTTGGTTTTGGTAAGGTTAACCGACACCAATAAAAAACGTCAAAATTAAAATCCGCTGCAACGCACAGGTATTCTTCTAATCGTCTTAAAAGAATATAATCTGGTTGATTTTCTTAATCGGGCGTCATTGTTCATTTAATGAACCATGTTAATCTCTCATTCCATTCCATCAACAAACATATATGAATTTCATGATTAGGGGGTAATGGGGAACCTTAGCCTCGGTATC